>ML811527.1:138665-155939 GCA_009831015.1 Picea engelmannii
ATCTCCATGTTTTTCAAGAGATATGCCAAATTTACCTTAGCTTTAAATTTTGAAGAGGCTAAAACCATTGAGTTTTAGATGAAAGGATGTAAACAGAGCCATATCTCTTTAGCGAAGAAGGAAACTCAACAACCACCTAAAAGAGGACTCTTGTTAACTAGACCATCATGTAAACAAGATGAACAAAATTCTTAAAAGGATGGTGTTGATATGGAAATTCTTCAAAGGATGATCAAGAAATTGTCCAACGAAATTGTAGACATGAAAAGGAATACAAGTGAAGGTACCTCTAATCAAAGGCATTACAATCCCTTTTTTAAGATACCACCACCTTACAAGGCCATAGAACCTCCCCTAGCCAACATGAACATTGACTTAGGAGATGTGGCCTTCGATTCTTTTTCATTTATCACCAAGAGAACGACTCCGAGAAATATTGTCCCCAGTGGGTGAACGCCATGAATTTAATGACCAACCATTTTTTAGATGGGTGTGCCCTAACCGAGCAAGAAAGTAGCTCAACCACCAACTTAACAAAGGATGGAGATAATGAGCCGCCAGAGGAAACAACAATGGTGTTATGGGATATAAACTATACAATGCATAGTGGTGATATCTCTCCAAAGAAGAAGAGTTGTCTAATGAGACATTAGTTGTACAAACTAGAAGCAAGGGCCATGTTCCTCAAAATCACCCTATCATAATTCACGCCCCTAAAAATTGAGATATCTTAGCTCCTTTGGCAAAACCAACTCCCATACTCAACTCTGTCTCGAAGTTTGCAACAAAATAAACATCCAAATTAGAGTACAATATGGTATAAGACATAAAGAAAATGAAAGAAAACATTTTGTTATGGAATTGTGTAAGTTGTCTCAACATAAAAGTCTATTATTGCAAGCATTAAAGGAAGGAGACAACCACACTGTAAACCCCCCATCAAAACAAAAACATAATAACTTCCAAGGAAAATAGAAAACCAAATGTAAACTCAACATCTACAGACATAAAATCTAAGCTGTTCGTTCCTCATTTCCTGTTGACATTCAATATTTTCAATAGAAATTTACACAACTGTTTAGTGGATTCTGGGGCTTCTTCAAATGTCATGCATTTTTATATTTGTAAAAAATTGAATGCAATCCCTGCCAAAAGTGATATACACATCATACAATTGGATAGAATTGAGGTCAAGGTCATTGGTGAAATGAAGGATGCCGTGATCCAGATAGCTTCTAACTGAAATATTCACCAAGTGATTGACATCATAGTTGTAGATATCCATAAAGCCTATGGGATGTTACTAAGATGGTATTGGTCACAAAATTCGCATGGATATTTGAGTACCGATTAGTCTAATATTTGGCTACCATGGAAAGGGAAACCAAACATGATCAGGATTGACAGAGAAAAATATCTGAAACACACTGTCACTGATTTAGAAGCCCCAAATGAACCCTTTTCAATAGAGTTTCTTGTGTTAGGAAAGTACTCCTATGATTCATATTTTGGGAATTTCTCGCCTTGCATATCTGAGGTCTTGGTTTCATAAGTATCAAAGTTGTTGTTGCAAGAAAACTCAACATTAACTTAAGAGTGCAACAACTCTTACCAGTGCTTCCTATTCAATATCTTAGAAGAAAAAACCAAAAGTCCTAGCACAGATAACAACAAAAGGGTACCTAAATTTCCCTTTGATATTTGGACTCTGTTTTTTTATGGAGCCAAGTCTCAAGAAGGAGTGGGTGTTAGATTTAGTTTTATTGATCCAGCTGGTAAACACAACTTTTTATCAAGGAAGATGGAGTTTGAGTGTACTAATAATACCATCGAATATGAGGCTTTGGTCCAAGGACTCTAAAAATCCATTGACCTAAATATGAAATAACTAGTTATCTTTGGGGACTGAGAGATGATTTTTAGACAAGAAATACCATACATTGCAATTCACCTCATTTAAGAAATTACTAGCAAGAGGTACATAGACTAATAAAGAGTTTTCAAGCATTTAACTTCACCACCATTCCTCGATCCAAGAATGTTCTTGCTGATTCTCTTTACTCAAGGATGTTTCCTCTTGAATATTATGAGGCTTCTAGGTTCACCATAGAGCTATTTTACAAGCCATCAGTCCCCGACAACATAAATAATTGGAGAGTATTCAAGGGGTATGCGCATATCATAGCCTTCTTGACTAATGAAGAAAATTTTAGAGACTTCGCTATTGATGATGAGGTGTTCCAAGGAATGCTTGTTGAAGAAGAAGACATGGAGCATAATACTAACAAAGACAACAACACTACAAAACCTAAATTTTACACAATGCTTAAGGGGGTGGTCAATCTAAAAAACCTTTTTGATTCGCGATACAGATTCAAGGACCCAAGAATGTGAAAACTGGTATGTCATTTCTTTTTTACGAGGTCATAAATATAGGGACTGTCGAAAATCCTAAGAATATCAACCTTGGAAAACCAATATATCTTGAAGAAAAGAAACATTACCTCAATTTGTTTAAGGAATATCAAGATGTTTTTGCATGGTCTTATCAAGATTTGAAAACATAAGATACTTGGATCATCCAACACACTATTACTCTTAGACTAGATGTTAAACCTTTTCAATAGAAGCTGAGGAAATTTCATCCATCTCTCAAGCCTTTAATGCAGAAGGAACTTAAAAAGTTGTTGGATGCTAAAATTATATTTCATGTAAGACATTCTACTTGGGTAGCTAATCTAGTGTTTGTAAAAAGGAAGTCGAGAGAAATCCGATTATGTGTTGATTTTAAAAATTTAAACAAAGCTTCAAAAAATGATAACTACCCTGTGCCCCCGATGGAACAACTCCTACAACCTTTTTCCCAGATCTGATATGTTCTCACTCCTGGATGGGTTTTCAGGATATAACCAAGTTCTAGTCTTAGAAGAAGATAGATTGAAAATATCTTTATGGACTAAATGGGGAACCTTTGCCTATAAACACATGCCATTCGGGCTAATAAACACAGGAGCTACATTCCAGAGGGCCATGGATGTGGGCCTTTATAGGATTGATAAACAAATGTGTGGTGGTCTATCTAGACGATGTCACGATCTACTCTAAGAATATGTTATAGCATATCGCCCATTTGACTTAGATTTTTTAAAGGTGTAGGAAGTATGGGATATATCTAAACCCAAAAAAGACCATCTTCGGTGTAGACAAGGGTAAAATCCTAGGCCACATTATTTCTAAAGATGGCATCAATATTGACCTTGAACGAGTCAAGGCAATTTCTCAACTCCCGCTTTCCCACAACAAAAAATCCATGCAATCTTTCTTTAAGAATATTAATTTTGTGAGAAAAATTACTGTTGATTTTGCAAAAACGATCAAACCATTGCAAAAAATGATACGTAAAGATGCATAATTCAAGTGGAATAAAGAGGAAATAGAGGCCTTTGAAAAAATTAAGGCTTCCATTTCCCAAGCTCTTGTTTTACGTAGCCCTGATTTCAACAAGGATTTATTTTTTTATACTTTTTCTTCTGATCAGTCTCTAATAGTAGTCCTGATACAAAAGGATAATGAAAATGATGAGGCCCCTATCTCATTTATGAGCACCAACCTGCTAGGGCCAGAGATGAATTACCCTGCTATAGACAAGAACATGTATGTTGTTTACAAAGCAGTAAAACATTCAGATCTTACATCCTGAAGAACCATACTAAATTTATAGTGCCTCACCCTGCAGTAAGGTCACTTTTCACATAACAAGAAATCAGAGAAAGGAGAGGTAACTAGATGACTATCATCCAAGAGTTTGACCTTGACATCCAACTAGATAATATAGGTAGAGACCAAGGCTTGTGCAAACTAGCGGTAGAATCCTAAGACCTATTAGAACCAAAAGATTTTGGGTGGGACATGAACTTTCCTTGTGGTGCAGTGAAGTGTTATACATGCCACCGAGTCAGGACTCTTGATACTCAGACCTTGTCCTACTTACTTCATGGTATATTCCATGGACATCTAAAGCCTAAGGAAAGGAGAGCTCTCAGACCAAAATGTGCCCAATATCGTCTCATTAACTCTGCGCTATTCCGCATGAACTATGATGGAGTATTACCGAGGTGCCTTGAGAAGGAAGATGCATAAAGGGTATTGAGGGAGCTTCATGATGGTCCGATAGGTGGGAATTTTGCAGGCGAAACCACTGCCCATAATATTCTAAGGGCATAATACTACTGGCCAACTTTGTTTAGGGATGCACATGCACATGTGAGAAAATGATAATTATAATAGGCAGAATAAGAAGTCGGCCCCCGCAGTTATTAAAGAGGCCCCAAAATATATTAAAGGTGGTTATAACCACCCAGTTTGAGAAGTCGGCCCTGCCAGTGAAGAGACACTTCACACATGAAAGTCTTGTATAAATAAAGAGGTCAGTGCCTCACTTAGACACACAAATCACTTGCTCATTTGAGAGACAAGTTTTGGAATTGCAATTGGAGAAGAAAGAGAGAGAGCGACGCATCTTTTGGAGAGGATATTCTGTATTAGCTTGAGTTATCTCTTGGCATTATATTGGCTATCTATAATAAGGAAGTTTTGTTGGGTTTTCTTCCCCTAGAGGGTTTCCCAGGATAAATGTTGTGTCTCTTGTGATTGTGTATTTCTCAGTGATCTTGTCTTTATGCTGCTGTTATCTATTGAAATGCAAAGAACTATAATAATGGCATAAACATTAACAATCAAGACTCTTGATACTAAGACCTATCCTACTTACTTCATGGTATATGCCATGAACATCTAAAGCCTAAGGAAAGGAGAGCTCTCAGACCAAAATGTGCCCAATATCGGCTCATTAACTCTGCGTTATTCCGCATGAACTATGATGGAGTATTACCGAGGTGCCTTGAGAAGGAAGATGCATAAAGGGTATTGAGGGATCTTCATGATGGTCCGACAGGTGGGAATTTTGCAACCAAAACCACTACCAAAATATTCTAAGGGCATAATACTACTGGCCAACTTTGTTTAGGGATGCACATGCACATGTAAGAAAATGAAAATTATGTTAGTTAAGTATTGGGAAAGAGAAAAAGGCATCCATTCCATTGCATCCAGTAACAATTTCAATACCTTTTGAGCAACGGGGAATAAATTTCAGAGGGGAAATCAATAAAAACTCATATAAACAACACAAGTACATATTGACTGCAATTGATTATTTCACACGATAGTCTGGATCCATTCCCCTGACCCATATTAACAAAAAGGTGGTGATCCATTTTATGGAGAAACACATAATTACTAGGTTTGGGGTGTTGTCTGTTCTTGTTTTAGATAATGCTGTTGATTTTTCTTCTGCTCTTTTGACTGAATTTTCTCGGGATAAATGGATTATATTGAGGTATTATGCTAACTAATACCCACAGGGGAATGGTGTTGCAGAATCAACAAACAAAAATTTGGTCAAGATCTTAAAAATTTCAGTTGTATAAAATCATAAGAACTGGCACAATGCTCTTCACAATTCCCTTTGGGCTGATAGAGTGACTCCTAAAGAAGCCTTAGGAAACTCCCCATACTTTCTGGTTTATGTGCAGGAAGTGATTCTCCCAACCAACTTGTATCTCCCATCTCTATAACTTTCCCAAGCCTCTAGAGGTCAACCATTGTCAAGCATGCAACAACATATTGACACACTTTTGATGGTGAAGGAAGAAAGGGAAAGAGCTAGAAATAAATTTGCAGCTCACCAACAATTGGCTGAATATGGTTTGACAAACACAAATCCAGAGATAAAAACTTTGATGTGGGAGATTTGGTTTTGAAGTGGGACAAGGTAAATGAACTGAAGGGAAAACATTCTAAATTCCAAATCCTATGGCTCGATCCTTACCAAGTTGCTGAGAAAATTGGGGTAGACACATATCGATTGCAAAACTTGAGGGGTGACGCTATACTTTGTCCTTGTGAATGGACAAGTCCTGAAAATATTATTTTCCTATTTGTTCAATATGAACAACCTTGTACTATAGATTTCTTGCTTTACCTTGGTTTTTCTTTCTTTCTTTTGTTATGGTTTTATTTTATTTTTAAAATTTTGTCTGATAAATTGTCTTCTTTGATTGTTGTTTTTCATGAGGGATGATGAGAATAATGTTGAGTTTTAAAACTCATGGTGAAACACGATAAAACAATTAATCTTATCCAAACCTTGATCATCTAAAAATATAGTAGGGGCATTCTTCCAGTAAAATCTCTAAACACATGGATTATTTACATTTCTATATGCATATGATCCGAGGAATGAACAAGATTTTTGTCTTGCAGTTTCAAAATTCTAAGGGGAATACTAGAATTAAGGAGAGTACAGTCTATGCCTACTGGCAGAGATGGAAAGTATCCCACCTCTTTTAGTGAGAATGCTAGAATACATCCTAACAAATTGACTCTTTTTCTCAAAAGAAGCAAATATCCTCCTCCCTTGTTCATTCTTGGTAACTTTTGCAATAAACGTCATATACAAAAGAAAGAGTAAAAAGAAGGCATGTGACAAGCAAATGATGTTTTCATTCAGGGAGGGTATGCAGATATCTCCCCCGAGGTTATGGACGCTCGCTAGCAATGGTGAAGGTTTGTGGTATCGAAGTGACTCCGTCAGGGCTATGGACGCTTGCTAGGAGCGGAGCGACACCATGAGAAGGTCTGAAATACTCATAAATCAGAATACACCCCTTCCTATCAGTCGTGTTTTCTTACCCAACTCTCACCTAATAAGAACACAAAATATGGGTTTGCAGAAAAAGGGCAAGAAATCAGATAAGTCCCCACAGTAAGAAAACGTATGAATGTTTCCCAGATCGTATGCATACATATTCGTAAAAAAAATTTGAGATGTGATCTTGAATTGGGTTTTCCTCCTAAAATTTCTATACCATCAATACTAAGGCAAGGATCAGAGAGTCTGGTTTTGTCCAGTGAATCACCATTTGTTGAAAACTCAACACACCCTCGAAATTTCTAGAAATTTGGGGAACCACTTTTAATTTTGTTTATGTTTCTTCGCATCCATCAACCTCGAGAATGTTTGGTTTCCTTGATTTTATTTTATTTTTCTTAGGTATGAATTTCTTTGATCGTTTGAATAAGTAAAGCAAGCTCGTCAAACCCAAAGTGGACACAAACACCCTCAAAACACAATCAACTTATTAACTCGAGCCTAAACGCATAAATCTTCGAGAAAATGGTTGTCGAGTGATTTGGATCGAAGAAAGCATCAGGTTGGTAAAAAAATGGAACATTATAATAAAATTGTTAAAGTTATCAAGAACGTCCGACAACCAATGAGCCTGTGGGGCGTCAGGCCATTCATCACGCCAACAAACACACCGCCTTTTCCTTGCGTCGATCGATGAGAGCATTGGGTGAAGATCAGAGCCATGGGATAATTTCGTTAATTGATCTTAAGGATGAAGTTTCAAGGCCAAATTCATATTCTCCATTTGATCAAAGTCACCTTTTAATCTTAGTCATTCATGGGTAACAAAGAAAGAAGCCCCGTGCAGTGTTTTGAGTGCCACATAAGATGCCATGTTTCGGTCGTACCATTGCCACGTTATCACCTAAACGTTTTACTTTTCATAATTTGTGATTGGTAATTATCGCGTCATTTTCCAAGTAGCATCACCAGGTAATTATTCGTACTAAAGTTTGATTTCCATGTCAAACCTCGATTATCACGCTAGTCGGTCATCGGGGGTTTTCAGAGTTTGGTGTATCCTGTGGGAGGGTGCTCATAACCATTTTACCGATGTCGAAGAGTAATTTAATCGATACGGGTAATTTAATCTAGGCCGTCATATTTCTGATTTAGTACTTTGGTCACCGAGCGACTGAGTGGGGCCCTTAATGCATTAATAAATGACTCATCAAACCAGAGAACGACACGTTCTCTCTCAATGTCAAGTTGGATCTCCACATCACCTTCACATGTACATGTCTAACGTCACCTTGTACGAATATTATCATTTATATTCGGATCAGTGTCGCGGTTGAACTATGCATTAAAATCCTATAGCACCTTAACCCAACCAACCCACTGCGCTCCAAGTCGAGTGACTTAGTAAACCACCGATGGTCACATATGTGTCTTAACTCAACCATCGAAGGCCAGTGGAGGTACTATCATTTCATTTAAATTCCATTACGATCCAAATATTTCTCCCATTACTTCGATATTTGGATTTTAAAACACATTCCCACCGAGCTTGCTACATCATTTGCATATGTTAGGTGCATTATCGATCGAGTGCTTTTGTTTGTTTATCTCCTGCCAACGAATTGAGGACATAATATCTATTTGATCTGATATTAGGGGACCCAATTGAACTGTAACTACATATTGAAATATTTTTGTCAGGTAAGCTTCACTCCTTCAAAGAACGACGTTTCCTGTTACAGGTATGTAGTTTTGAGGAATTTTTTAATGGATGTTTGCTAATCATCATTATTTTCATGCAGATGTGATGCCTCTCAGGAAAACTCTTGTGAAGAGGACACCTAAGATGGCGAGGACACAGTCTCATGATGCTGGTGCAGGTTCCAGTTCTGCACCTGCACGAGGAGAAGAAGCCCCGACGACCAAGAATACAAAACCTCTTATCATGCTGCCCCCAAAGAAGATTTCCAATATAGTGCCACTATTTTGGGACATCGATCCTTGCGTAGGAAGCAAGACTTCCACATAGGTGAAAATCCCTTTCTAGTATGACCTTTATACAAAATTCAACCATGGTGACTACCCATAATCAACCCCACATAGTGATTTGCAACTTAGAGAGGTAGATGATACCATTTTCCTTGCTATAAAGAGGTCCATGCTACACTCTGTCGCTTCCAAGGCCCCTGTTATGCCTTGTATAGAATTAATCGAGTGAGTCATTAGTCACACCAAATCCCAAGATTGTAAAATTGTAAATGACCAGGGGGAATGTATAGGTTCCTTCCTTCAACAAAACATGACCATCTACTACAAACTTCCAGACCCTGAACAACTGGTGGAAGGAAGACATAAAATTTTTCAAAATATCCACTGGAAAGTATTCCATCTCCAACCTAAGGGAACCCTATATGTACGCCATGATCCTCCTATGTAGGCTGTGCGGGGAAATAGATTTCTCTCAATTTTTTGAAGCATGGTTGCCCTTGGCCTATTATGTGGTGATGTGGGGTAAGATTTTTAATTGGGGTGGGGTCATTTATAAATAGTTAAGTTTTAAGATTTCTCAAGAACATCCCCCAAAGTCGAGAGATCCCCATGCTTTCCACATGGTCTCATTTCTCCTAGTTGTGTTAACTGCACATAATGTATTCCCTAGGTTGTCACTATTTGGAAAATTTTTGAACCACCCATTCATGTGTATTTCAACATGCTCTGGGAGAATAAGTACAATAGGTATTATTCTCTAATATGTTACTTTTTCACACCTAGGATATATTTTCTTATCTTTGGACGAGAGTGTCCTAGACTGACTAAACAAGCAAAAAAGATTTTGAATTACATTGGAAATTGGTACTTTGAGGAGAAACAAACCTATTTAATAATTTATGGAACCATTAGTCCACCACATCTACTACCTATATATGTACCCGACAGGTTGGTCATTGAAGAAATTGGTTATCAGAAGATAATGTAAGGATTCAATGCTATCTTGGTGAAGGATAAGAAGAGATTATTTACCCCTTACAACTTTCAGATAGGGTACTATGTGGTCAAGGATGCTAAGAATTCCAAGCAAGAAGGACATAAGAAAGAATAATTGGAGCGTTTGGAAAAATAAAGGGCAGAACAAGAGCAAAAGGGTGGTAAGGAGCAAGATAAACTAGCCACTAGGATGAAGCCTGATGAAATCATTGATCTGACAGGAGAAGAAGAGAAATGGGGAGAAGTCGATGTCCCCATTGTCAATGAAAACCCAATGCAGAGGAAAATCCAGCAAGGCCGTCAAAGGAGTAGAAGCAAAAAACAAAGAAAGATTGGGGTGAATAGAAAAGTGGTGTTCACTGAGGCAATATTGATCCCTCTTATCAGGGAAAAGGTGATACTTCTTCTGATAGTAGTGAGACGGATCAAGGCCTACCTGTTATAACCCTAAATTGCACCAAACATACTTACCTGGCATCAAGCCATCTCAGACTCCTTCTTTGCCCAAACACTACAGAACAACTCTTCTTAAAAACCCTCTTCATAAAGTCCCACGCGCCCTGCTCCATTACTGCATGCATGTACATGCTAGCTGCCCCAATACAGCCCGCATGTACCTACAAAAGCACAGAAAAAGGAAAGTTGCCGACGGAACACACAACTTTGGGCAAGTTAACTAAAACTTTCGGCCATGCATGGTCGGTCATTCGACCAAATACCTAGCTCCTTCTAGCCTATAAAAGAAGGGGTAAGGGTCCCATTTGATAGGAGGGAAATTATAGTAAAGAGACTATACCCAAGTGAGCATTCCTCTTGCCCCAACCTTTAACCATCCTTGTGCAAAGAGAAGTATAGAGAAAAGCAGTTGGAGGACAGTTGAAGAGGAGCCCAGGACTAGGTTTGTGGAGTAGTGACTGACTTCATCATTGTAAGTTGCTTTAGTGAAGTTAATAATAAAGAAGTACTTTTCCCGTCCCACCATATGAGGTTTTCATTGTTTATTGTGTACATGTTGATTAAATCTCTAACCCATTAATCTGTAGATCAAATGCATGTAGAGTTCTTTGTTTGTCTTTTGTGAATGCAGGTCAACCTTGGGAGGAGAGTTCAGTCAAAGAACGACCAAGCGTGAAGAGGGATCGATATCAAACGCCGGAAATAAGGTATGTTCACTTGATCTTCTAAACTACATATTTGCTTAAGAATAATGGGGATTAGGTCCGGGATGACGGTAAAAAGTAGGAATCTTTAGGTCTTTTATGCATGCATGATAAAACTTTAAGTGCTAGTCCATAGAGGGATTTCCCACTCACAACACTACCTAGTGGGAAGGACCAAGAGGTGTCTTGACCAAAAGGAAAAGGAAAAGGTACAAATGGCCAAGAGGTTGAAAGCAACTAGGATGGTCAACAACCATAAAATCAGAACAATGGCATTGTGATAAATGGTGAGCTTCAAAACAATCCTAATCATGATAATGATACAAGTGAAACTGACACAGAGGAGGATAAAGAAGAAAAACAAGACATCAACACCACCTCTAAGAAAATTCCAAAGGACGATGGAAAGAATGAGAAGCGAGAGGAAAGTTTACCAAATAATTTATCATCTATGGAGAAACATACAAATGAGGAAACCCAAAACAAGATCCAGGAAAATGCTACAAATGAGGAGGAATCCAACCAACAAGAAAATAATACAGAAAAGGATTCTCCGGTAAAAGAGCCGACTCATGACCCTATATTAGAAAAATTATACACTCCTGGAAGTTTACGCAATATTTTATCCCAGGGTGACTAGCCCATCCCTCAGTCAATTGAGGATGTGGCTTGTTGAATCATAAAATTGCCAACTAAGCCACCAAGCCTGCAAATGATTAGAAGGCACTGTTAAATTTTTTATTATCTGTGATATATAAATATTTAACTATAGGTGCGACCCCCTAGCAAAGGAAAGAAAATTGACAATCCCCTTGTTATAAAAATTAATGACGAAATTTGATTTTACTTTAGACATCTTGCTACATCATTGATTATCCTTTGGGTTTTATCCAAGTTTGGTGGTTGAAAAGGTATTGTTGTTCTCCATGTTTACTAGCGAAAAATAGGTGACCGTCCTATGGAATATATATGCATACTAATGGTTTTGTTTTTGTCATATCATAAAAAATTGGAGGCATATTACAAGGTTCTCATGGCATATGTGAATGTTGGTTGCAAGTGATTAAGTGGTCTTTACATTCTAAAATTAGTTGAATACATCACAATGGTCCAACATGATGTGATATTCAAACATCATAACACAACCTTACACATTATATGTTAGTATCGGGCTCTCATATATAATGTTTTTCTCTCAAAAGGTGGCGCATGGTTGTTAAGGTATTGGAGGCTTTATTGTGTGTTGCATTGGAATTACATATCGTTGCCATCACCTTTCGACTTAGGATTTCCAAATTGGAATATTTGTATACTATAGATGTTTAATTCACATTGAATGTGGTATTATGAAAGGCTGTGACGATGGAGATTTTATGCAATTTTAGGCCGTTGTTTGAGTTGGAAGATTATGTGGATTATAACGCGTTTGAATGCCATGTGATGGCCCGTATACCTGGCTCTATTCCCTGGTCTGCTATTCGTTGATTATGTGAGTGAAATATTCAGATTTGGAATAAATATTTAATGCACATTGATGTTTTTGGGGAACGTGTTGGTTCATGCATTGAATGCATGGAAAACATATTTCACTTTGTAGATTTTACCACCCGAACGATCTAGCATTCTTCATTTCTCTATTGGTTTTGAGCTTAGGAGGAGCAACATTGCTCGACCCTTGACTATAACTGATACCGACATTGTAACACATATTTACAAAAGGAAACAAGAGCCCAACAAAGGTATGAAACTTTATCATTAGACCCATCAAATACATGGTTATATTTGTGGTTATAATTTGGAAAATATGCTCTGTCTGGTTGTGAATGAGCGTGTTGTTATCCTTTGACTCATTTTGTTCCTTTGGTATTTAGTCTAGAGGTTTTGGTTTTTATTGGAAATCTTTTCCTGTTATACAAAGATTGTACAAATTATTTTCCTTCTCCCGTCGGATGATCTCTGGCCCTGAGCTCAAAAATTGAGGTGTCTCTGGGGTTTTCTAAATTATGGGTTCTGAACTATTGTTTATTGGCATTGTTATTCCAATCCACTCCATAAAATTCCAAAGGTTTTACTTTTCAATTGTCACTCCATTATAAAATCTTGTAATACTAGTTTACCGGTTGTATTTCCTCATCCAAAGTTTTGTCTTTCTAAAAAAGGGGAAATAGAATAGAAAAGAAGTCGTCACTTGACCTATGGGTTTCTTTTGTTCTATCTGGTTACACCCCTGGATGTTCTATTGGAGAGATTAGTCTCAGGATAGAATAATATTGTGGTCATTGAAAGAAAAAGAAGTCTAAAACCTTGTTTCGAACCTACACATTTAAATTTTTTGCATGGGCCGAAAATCTCTGAGTATTATCTTTTTTCTAAACCTAAGGGTTTTGCAATTTTGTCCATGCTGAAGGGACATTTTTAAATAAAAGAGTATTTCTTCATATCGACGGCCTCGACATTTTGATGAAATTATAATAAGTCTAAAATTGTGGAGGAAGTAATCCCAATCTTGAATCTCTTTGTCGTCGTTAGATTGGTTGTTAAAGAAGTTGAAGATAGTCATGCATTTCTTGTGGTCTTGGACTATTGGAAATATTAATGTTCGATTAATCCAGTAGATTGATTTATTGTTTGGGAGAATGTCCACCGTGTAAATTTAAATAAGGGGGGAAATTATTCCTTTCTTCAAACTCCATGCTATGGAATACTTGATCTTTTGGGTCAAAGTTTAAACCCTAGGAAACTTTGGGTGTATGCTTGAGTCTGATATGAACGTGTTTACAAATGATGCTAAACCCAATTCTAACCCTTGTTGTTCGAACATATATGCGACGATGCTATAAGTTTAAATGAAACGTTCATAAATTGTTTTTTGGATTTAAGTTTGAGCATTTGACAAAAGAAAATTGTTAGAACAAGGCGAGATTTGACACAACCAATTTCAAGTATACAAATTATTGGCAAATGCATTGTTATGAGTCATATATATGGATTTTGTTGGTTGTTTAGTATAGATGTGGTATCTGGTATTAAAGGAAGAATGTGTTCAATTTATTTGAGAACCATAATGTTTTATTTTGTATATACAGGGCCAAACCCCCTTACAATAACACTTTCCATAAACTATTCCCTGGATCCCATTTCCATATATCATTTCAAATGACATTTATTTCTCCCCCTGTTATATAAAATTTAAAACATTTTCTCTATCAGTTGTTGTATATTTTTGGGACAGTGAAGTTTATTACATGATTAGAGGCACAAAGTTTTACAAAATTAGTTTGAAAGGGTTGTGATATATGGACTCATTTGGATTGCTCAAGGATAATTCCCTCATGCTCTCATTTTTCATAAGCTATCATGGCTCCTAATTTCATTTTCATTTTATCCAAATCTTTCCCCCTGATGCATAAGGAAATTATTGGATGGTGAAATATGAGCAATAGTAGTTCAAAGTTTGACATGACATGTATCAATGGTTGTTGTGGATTAATATTTGGATTGGTAAATGATAAGTGGTAAATGATGGATGTAATATTGTTTTAAACATGTATCATTATTTTTCCTTACCATATTTCCATTTTTCATAAATTATAAATCCCCTCATATTCCCAAATTTCATTAAAATTCCCATGTTTAAAATAATAATTACTTGCGTGAGATGACAAAGTGTTTCAAAGCATAACTATAGTCTGGTTGCTTGCATGATTCTTTGTTGTTAGACATAGCTATTTACAAATTATGTCAAATAGTATTTGATGTCTCAATCGCTATTATTACATTCTCAAACTTTATCTTGTACTTATAGATGAGTTTCTTCAGTAGAGGAAGTGGTGGCAGAGGAAATAGGGGAAGAGGTAGAAGGCCTAATGATTTTTGGGGTAACAAAAGACTTTGTTTCTCAATCCACTTTGATGTTGATTCTGAGGAGTTCAATCAACTCCTACAAACTGGTTTCTTAAGCCTAGCACAAAAAAGGGCATTCTAACCCCATCCTCCACCTGAAAGGCCACCCCCCCAACCTCATCATAGAATTCTTGGTATTCCTATACAACCACATGTTTCTTTGCCTCCTGAGATTCCAACCAATGATGGTTGGAACAAGATTGTAAATCCTCCTCAGCATCAAGTCCAAGGATGGCCCATAGCTTCATTGTCATTGCCTCCATGATCTGGATTTAGGAGCGGAACGAACTGATTAACAGATCGAATACAATAAACATAGAGATATGAAGAACAACACATATATCCAATGAACAATATCTTCTATTGAATAAATGAAATAGGCTGAAACTGTAAAACTGTAGGCACTGAAACACTTGCTCGAATGGTGGTAGCTATCTCTGAGAAGAGATGTGGCTGTTACGCGCATTTGTATGAGAAGAATGATTACAATGAGGCTCCAGAGGTCTTTTTGATACTACTCATGAATTCCAAAACCCTAGAAATCCAAAAACCTAACCCTAGGAGGTGAAACGCCAAAATTCATGTGGGCCCCTATGGGTAAGTTGGTACCTCAACTTCCTGGGGTCGTAAATTTTGCATACAACCTTTGTTTTAGGCACGTGATAGCCCATTGGAAATGTATTTCAAAGAAATACACATTACATCATCAAAATCTGACTCCGTCAACAATTTGATTGCGGTGAGCCAAAAAAACACTGTTTAGGGCTCCAAAACGGTCCTGGAAGTACAACAAGATTGTGTTGACATGAAAACATACAAAATAAGCTAGTTAGATTAGGTGAGAGGCCACCAATATCCACGTGGAATATGTGTAGCGATTCAAACAACCCCAAAAGTGTAGAACCCACAATTAAAAAGAAGTACAAAAGAACATGCCGAACTAAAAACAGACAAGAGGCAACAGTTGAAATAGGTGGGTGGCCACCAATATCCACCTGGATCAATCCTCCCCCCTTAGGAAGAAATGGTCTCCATTGCATTGATTTCCCCCATCAGGTGAGAAAACTTCTACTAGATTTGGCCCCGGGTGAGCCACTTTCCTTGGTGTAGGAGCTGCCCTGCCTTGACAACCCGATAAAGTTGGATCCTCTACTGGCGAGTTCCCTTGACTTGTTTGTCCAGTATCTGATCAGTGGATGCTTATTCCATGCAGTCAGGGTTCAACTATGTTGGTGTCATATATTCTTCGATCTCTAAGGTGTCCAATAATGGCGGAAAATATGGCCGAAGGATGTCCACATTGAACACTAGGTGCAGGCCAAGGAAGGGTGGAGTGTTGAGCTCAAAATCATTGCTATCCACAACCTTGGTGATAGTGTAAGGCCCATGGCGAAGTGGGCGAAGATTCCGATGGGACCCTGTGAGACGGTCCTTCTACAAATGTAACCAGAATTTGTCACCAACCTGAAACTAGTGCGGTACCCTATGTTGATCATGGCGTTGCTTGTACTTAGCATTGGATTTTTGCAAAATATCCTAGACCTGTTGGTGGATGTGTTGAATCCTCTCAATGAATCTAGTGTCTTTTTCGGTCTCATACTAAACATGGGAAGAGTGTGTCTGTGTGGTGGTAAGAGGTAGTGCAACATCAATGGGACCCAAGGGTTGGAATCCCAGCCCCTCCTGAAATGGGATATGGTGAGTGGAGCTATGGAGAGCCCTGTTGTAACTGTGTTGAACATAGGGGAGACTCTAATACCATGTACATGGATGCTAAGATTTGTACATGCATAGGATGTGCACAATCATCTGATTGACGACCTTTGTTTGGCCATCTGTTTGGGGGTGGAAAGCAGTGGATTTAGTGAGCTTGGTGTCCAACAATGAACAAAGACTCGACCAAAATGTGTTGAGGAACCTGTTGTCCTGATTGGAGATGATGGTCTGTGGTATCCCAAAATGGACCCACACTCATTCGAAGAAGAGATTGGCAGTATTTTGCACTGTGATATTCTTCTTGCAGGGTGTGAGGATGGCCATCTTCGAAAATCGATCAACGATCACAAATATGCAGTCATTTACTTGCATGGTGGACAGAAGACCAAACATGTAATCCATTGAGATGGATTCCCAAGGCTTCTCGGGAGTAGGAAGAGGGGTGTATAAGCCTTGCTTCTTGATGGCTAGCTTGGAAATGGCAGAGGTAGTGCAAGTTCTGATATACTTGTTGACGTCCTGTCGAATTTTTGGCCAATAAAAATGTTTCTGAAGAATGACCACAATTTTCTCCATGCCAAATTGTCCTGCCATCCGATTGTAGTGGGATTCCCAAATCATCTTTGCACGCTCACTTGTAGGAACACAAAGATGACCTAGATGGCATAATAGTCTATCCTGAATGTGAAAATTGATGACATGAACGCTTATACCCAAGAGCTGATAGGTGGTGGCGAAGTCCATATCTTGTTGATAAAGTTGGGGCCACTCAGATGCCTCATGTCCACATGAATGGAG
>ML811528.1:0-22504 GCA_009831015.1 Picea engelmannii
ATCTCATTTTCAAAATATTTGTCACACTACCAAACTTCCTAACCTCTTAACTCAACAAAAGTATGGTGATCTTGGAAAGTTTTTCTTAATGCTTTTCGAGCACAAAAATAAAATTCTAAAGAATCACAAGGAAACACTTACCCTCTTAAAGTATGATAGACCAATTTGGTATTAGTGGACATTAATCATCATCATCATCATCATCATCATCATCATCATATATATATATATATATATATATATATAATTATTTTAAATTCCCAACTTAATGATTCTGGATGAAAGTTAACATATATCTACTTTGAACAGTGAAAATCAATTTTCAAAAATATTTTTTCCTAATATAAATTTTAAATGCTCGCCACGGTTGGGAAATGAGTGTCTGGGAGGGGAGTGAGAATATTATGGACCGTGGGGGCCATTGTGAGCTTATACATAAATTATTTTATAATTTAATATATGATAAATTGTTTGCCTCACATAGTTTTGTGGATTATTATATAAATAAATTACTCTACATTGACTTTTTCATTAATGACATCTCTAAAAAAAATTATGAAATATCATTTTTAAATTATGGTTGACACAAATATTTATATATTTTGGAATATCATTTTTAAACTATAGTTTTTTTTTTTGTAAGTGAGTTTAAGAGCCTGTATTACTAAAAGAGGGTTATAGTACAAAAAATGGGAACTCCCTCGTCTGTCAAAAAGGAAACCAGACCAGAGGTTCCCGAGTTGCGTTTTTTGAAAAAAGCAAGGGGTGTGACTGGACTGCCATGGTGGGAAACTATCCTAGTCCTACCATATCTATTTTTTGACAAGATAATCACAACAAACATGAAAAAGAGAAACATAGACTAAATAGACGCGGGACTGACCCGATTGACTTGCCAATAGACTAACTAGATGCTAGTCTAGGATGATGATATGCTTCTTTCCTTCATCAGCCTGGCCCTTGTTCTACTCCTTTTGGGGAACCATGTGAGTCTTTCTGATGTGTGTTGGTGCTCCATTCTCATCGGCTAGCGTGATTTCCATGTGATGGACGTAGCGTAGGAAGAGGTGGAATTGAGCAGCCAACTGCTCAATCTTGGCTTGCTGGTCCTTCTTGATCTCAGTTAGAAGTCTGGTAATGGTTTCCAAACTATTGAGGCATCTGAGGATTTCCTGCAATAGTTTCATGTGTTCCCTGCTGCTCTCCCGTCTGACGTCCTCCCTTTCCGAGCTCACTTTTCCAATAAACATCTTTTTTTTCCACACCATATCCATCGTTTTGTGGTAAAGGGTTTCCCTGGGTTGCATGGCTCCTGGGTCAGTTACCTTGAGTCAGAGCATCCCATGTTTTTCCCTTGCGACTTCTTTTGATTTCCTTTTCCAAACAGTTAATGGTCACCTTTCCTTTCGGTGCAACCAAGGTGTAAAAGGTACCCTCTGCTTCCTTGGCCTCCTACTCCATCCTTGAAACCCACCAGGGATTTTTCTAAGTATCCTTCTCTAGGGGGTTCCTTTTGCTGTTCATTTGCTTCATTCACACATCCTTTCTAGCCTATGGAAGCTCCTTTTCTAGATTCTCAACCTGTTTCCTACCCTTGTGTCTATGGTGGCTCATGCAGTTGTGCTCTTCTGTTTACCTCTATTACTATTGTTTCTTATCTTATTGAGAATTCCCCGCTACGGGTTTGTCCTTCCAAGCATGGTCTTCCCGTAGAGGTGAACCTTCTGGTCCTTTTTCCCCGTCGTAGTACATATGATCATGATGGCTCCACTGTTATCCCTATACAATCCCTTGCCCTTTCTCTTTTGATATCCTACTGAGCATCTCCCCACACCTGGTCTTTGGCATGGTGGGTCAATACTGGTTCGTGTCAATCCCGCTTGCCTTATGTCATTCGTTGCCTGCTGTATGTCGTCGATACTTTCCCATGGTCTTTCCCCGCAAATCCTACTATTGACACGATATTGTTTTCATACCCTTGCCTGTGGTATAATCTGATCCTGCATTGTGATTGGTGGTCAAGTGTTGGACAATCATGTCTTGCCTGGGTCCTTCGTGCATCCCTTGGGCCTTTCAATGCCCTCCTCGATGTGACCTTCCTTGGTTAAGTTGTTGTCATAGTATTTTGTCGCTAGTTGGAGGTAGTCCATTTTGAATCATCCTTCCGGGATGTTGATCCAGGTAGTAGTTTCAGTCCTTCCTTGCTAAGCTCCTCGTTGGAAATTTTGTCCACCAAGTCATTTACTGACCTGTGTACCCAATGCAACTTGACTTTGTTAATCATTTGCAGATTCTCCTGAATTTTTTGTAGGGAGTGTGCCAGGCGCTAGTGTCTCTGCACTTTGCCCACACTTGTGCCATTTTGGAGTCTCTTTACTGTCTTGATGACCAAGGTGGAGTCACCTTCCATGATAGTGTTGTTCATCCTTTTGCGGCTTCAAATTTCGAGCCCGATATACAGGGCTCCAAATTCTGCTGCGTCGTTGGTTGAGTTTCCCATACTCCCAACGTACAGCCGGATTATGTTTCCACCACTTTCTCTGGTCACCCCTCCCATCCATGTCATTCCTAGGTTTCCTTTTTCTGCTCCATCAAAATTTAACTTGAGGAACCCTGTCGAAGGTGGTGTCAAGGTTTTCTCTCTTGATTGGAGTTGTGGTGGCCTCCCTACCCGTGTGCTTTTGTGCCCGTATTTTAGGTGAAAAAATTCCAGGATTCAAGAGTCATGGCCTATGGGTTGCACTTTTCTAGTCCGGCAGTTGCGGCTCTGCACCATTTCTCGTATTTGAGATATTATTTCTTCCTTGAGTTTCCCTTCTAGAAGGCTTTCGTTCTGGAAGATGCGTCGGTTCTCTTTCAATATTGCCCATATGATCATCCCTGGCAAGAGATTCCAACAGAGGTTCACCATTTCATTTTTGTTATAACTCTCATTCTAGTTATTGATGGTTGCGTTGATGTTACCTCAAGTCCTATTGGATCGACGAAAGATGCTTGCCGCCCAATCCCAGTTCTCTGTTGTGTTACATTCATCGAGGAGGTGATTCGTATTTTATTCCTTTGCTTGATAGAGGTGGCATCGTGATGGGCCTATGGAACCCCTTTTCCTTAGGTTTTCCCAAGTTAGAATTTGGTTGTGGAGTATAACCATTTGAAAATTTTGATTTTTGGCCACTAGGGGCTGTCCCAAATATTTCCCCACTGTTGCGCTGGATCTACTTGATCCTGGGCCGTGATGTAGTTCTGAGCTTATTTTAAGTTGAATTCCCCACTATTTTTACTGCCCCATCTTATTTGGTCCTCTTCTTTTGAGACTACAATTTTCCTTTTCCCCAATTCCTCCTCTACCTCCTTCGCTATTGTTGCGATCCGATCTCTATTTTGTGTGTTGAGTTTGTCCCAGATCCTCCATCTGTCACAATCACTTTCTTGTTTCCAGTAGTCATGGATTTTGATTTTTCCTTGCACGGTTAGCTTCTATTGGAGTTCCTCCCTATTCGGATTTTCCATTCTGGGTTTCTGTTGCCACGCGTCCTCCCAGAATCTGGTTGTTTTACCATTCCTCATGTCCTAGAAGCTATGTTTCTGGATCCAGGTTTTGTTGCGCCAAGATAGATTTTAGATGGTTGATCCCTCCCTTGTGCCCATAAATCAAATTCGATCTTATTCATTGATATCCGGGGCATACTTGGCCTTCCAGAGGGTTTCCCATGATGTTTACTTTTCTTTTACCCATCTCCACCATAGTTTCGCCTCGTAGGCATCATTGGTTACATGTGGGTCTTGTAACCCCATGCCTCCTTTGCATTTGGTTTTGAAAACCTTCTCCCAGGTGACCAGGGCCCATTTTTTCTTGCTTTCCGCTCCTCACCATAGGATGTCCCTTTTGATGGTTTTTATTTTTTGGAGTATTCCTTTGGGAGAGGGAAACATTGACATCATATAGGTCAGAATTGTTTGCAGAACTAATTTTGTCAGAATAAGTCTCCCCATTAGGTTGGGGAATCTGTAAATCCAGTTTTTAACCCTCTCCTGTAGTTTTTTGATCAATCCTTCTCAGGTTGCCATTTTGCATGCTTTGTCTGTTAGGGGGATTCCCAAATATTTCATTGGGAGCGTCTTGCATTCAAACCCCAAAATATTTGCCAGGTTTCTTTGAATTGTTGGGTTGGTATTAAAGAAATAGATCATGGATTTGGAGTGATTGATCTCCGAGCCTGAGGCTTCCCCAAACTCTTCTAATATTATTTTATAGGATTTCGCTTCCATGACCGTGGGTGTGCCATGGAGTAAGGTGTCATCAACGAACTGTTGGTGCATGGAGGTAGGGCAGCTTGTGAAAGGTTTTACGCCTATTATTTATCCTGCTGTAGTTGCACTTTTTATACTTCTAGTGAGTCCTTCCATCATCAGAATGAATAGGAACAGTGACAACGGGTCTCCTTTCCTGATGCCTCTTGAAGGCCAGAAGGGTTTAGTTGGGGCTCCATTGATTAAAAAAGAGTAACTTGTCATTGAGACTAGGCTGACAATCCAATTGATCCAGTGTTGTGCAAAGCCAAAATCTTTCAGAGTCTCGACCATAGAGTGCCAACTAACTTTGTCATAATCCTTTGCTAGGTCAAGTTGGATTATCATCCCCCCTCTCCTATAGAGTTTCAGTGTGTGTATCATCTCATGGGCATGGATGATGTTGTCCACAATTTGTCTCCCTTCTACAAAACCCGCCTGTTCCTATGAAATCAATGTGGGTAGGAGGGGTTTCAGTTTATTGGATATGACTTTGGAGATTATCGTGTAGACCACATTGCATAAAGATATGGGTCTTTAGCGATCTGGGATCCTTGCTTCATTTTCTTTGGGGATTAAAGTAATCATTGTGGCATTTAGTGCTTTCAAAATGGAGGCCAAGCATCTGGAGTCTTCCACCACCCCATAAACATCCTGTTTGACCACTTCCCAATAGGCTTTGAATAATTCCAACATGAAGCCATCTGGGTCTAGGGCCTTTCCATTGGGCATATCTTGGACCACTTGGTCAACTTCCTCCTTAGCGATGGGTTTGTTTAGGTTGATATTTTGTTCCTCAGTAACTAGCCTGGGGATGTGCTGAGTTATCCTTTGTATGGCCTCCGTTCAGTCTTGGTTGGGTTCCTGGGCTATCCCCTGGAAGTGGTTTACCAATATGTTTTCAATCTCCTTGTGCGACTCTCTCTCGATCCCATCCTAATCCTGAATTTTCAGGATTTTGTTGTGGGTTCTTCTAGCAATGGTTGTTATATGAAAAAACTTTGTATTCCGCTCTCCTTCCTTTAGCCACCTAATTCTGGAATTTTGGCACCATAGAGTCTCTTCCTGTTAGCATATTGCTTCCCATTCTTGGGTCATTTGGGTATCTTCCTTTTTCCTATCCTCTGTATATCCCTCGTCTATGCAAATTTCCTAAAGTTTCCTCATTCTCTCTTCAATATTTTTTTTTCTTGGTTTATGTTTCCAAAGATTTCCTTGTTCCACTCCTTGAGTTTATGTTTGATGTACCTAAGTTTTTTATAAATATTGAACATCCTTGTCCCTTTCTCTATTTGTTGCGCCTGCCACCATTGGCTGATATTCTCCTTGAAAGTGGGATGTTCAATCCAAAATTTCTCGAATCTGAATGGTCTATTCCTTGGTGTGGTTTGGAAGTTTGTTTCCAATTGGACTGGCCAGTGGTCTGAACCCCCCAGGGAAGAATGTTGTAGTCTAAATTTAAACCTTTTAGAATAATGGACTCTGACACCAATAATTTGTCTAGCCTCATTGCTATCTGATGTTCCTTTATCCATTTGTTGTTCCAGGTGCACTGGCCATTACTGGTTTTGATGTCCACCATCTGCATTATGTCAATAAAAGCTGAAAAGTCTTCCACATCTCTATCCAGTCTCATGGTGCCTCCTTTTTTCTCCGCAAGTGTAGTGATGATGTTGAATTCCCCTGCCAGGATCCAGTGGAGGTTGCTGGAACGATATTTTAGGTTTTCTAGGTCTAGGAGCATTCTTCTATTTTCTTCCAACATCTGGGGACCATACACATTAGTGCATAGAATCACCTCTGTGTTACCTATGATTTGTATGTTAACTGAAAGTGTGTGTCTGGTGGCTTCAGATGCTAGTAAATTCATCACTTGTGGGTTACACAAAGTGAGAATACCACTTGTCGTCTGTTTTCCTTCGACATCCAATGTCTGGTACTTGCTCCATTTTTTTTTGCTGATTGTTTCAATTTTGTCTACAATACATTTTGTCTCTTGGATGAAACAAAGGTCCGTTTTTTCCTTCCTTAGTCTGTTTTTAAGGATTCTTTTCTTTCATGGGTTGTTTAGCTCTCTAATATTCCATGTTATAATGTTCATTTAAACATGTGGGGGGGAGTTGGGAAATATCTTTTTAATCTTACCTGAGTTTATCAGTAGAGCTCCTAGTTCCTGTAGGGCTACGATGTTTGATTTCTTGTCTTTCTTCCTTCTCGTCTGCTTGGGTGAGAGTTGGAGTTGTCCCTTACCAGCTTTGATTCTGAGGTGTCCTATCTCCCCGTGTGTGCACTTGAGCCCTCTAGATTTTTCTTCCTCCCTTAGGAGGAATAGGTATTGGATACGATCTAGCTGCTCCACTGGTACATTGTCTATGCCCTGCCTTTTCCATTGCTCCAGTATGTTTAGGAGATTTATTCCTTACCTTTCCACAATATCTCTGAGATCAGGATCTTCTGTAGCTACCTCACTTGGCGTCATTTCTACATCTTCATCTGCCTTCTACATGTGGGTGTTGGCATCTATGGTTTCTCTGTCCATAGTAATTGCGCTAACCCCCTGTTCCATATTATTGCTTGGGTTGTTTGTGTTCTCATTTGTGGTTTGTTCCTTAGCTTCTTTGGCTTTTTCCTTTTCCTTTTCTCCTTATTCCCCTTTGTTGGTTTTTTCCTGCCCTTCCGTTCAAGTCATGGCTTCCAGATTGCTTGTCGTTGGGCCTTTACTTGGTTTCTTGTTTGATTTTTTTATGTGGTTTGGCTTGATAAATCCATCCCCATCCTCCTATATTTTGGTGTTTTCCTCTTCTTGTTTTTTATTAAGAGGGAATTCTCTGAACAGGCATCCATGTTCATGGCATATTCGACATCTGAAAGGGATCTTCTCATAGTCTATGATTTGTATCCATTCCTCATCTCTGAATTCCAAGCTTATGGATTCTGGGAGTGCCCCTGAAACATCCATCTCTATGCAAATCCTTTCATAGGAGGTATATATCCATTTTAGGATTTCTTCCGATGTATTCACATACTTTCCAAGTTTGTTCCCAATTTCTTTGAAGGTGGAGGGTAGCCATTAGTCTAGCGACAGGGAGTAAAGCCTCAAACAGACATGTACATTCTTGAAGGTTTCTTTCTCTGGGGAGAATTTTTCCTTCCATGGCCGCATGTACAGTCCTGCTGAGGAGTGGAAGTATGCCCCCCCCAAAAAATATTCTATCCATGTCCTCCAAGTTCATGAATACTATTGTTAAGAAGTCGTTCGACCTCAGGTGGAGTCCCACTTCCCTGCTTGGCTTCCATGGTATTTTATCTAGTTGCACAATGTTCTCTCTATGGGCCACAAACCCATGAAATTGCGAATGAGTGCATGTGTATTCATCCGGTCCCAGTAGATTTGCATTTGTGGATCCTCCAATATCACCTTGGGTATCAATGTTGTCTTTGGTTTACATGGGTTGGGCTCTTCTACCCCATTTGGGTTCTCTTATTTTTGCGCATCATTCTAGGTTTCGCTAGCTTCTCCCCCCATGTGATCCCTTTTTTCCTGGTTTCTTTCCTAATTCTTTTCCGGTCCTGATCCCGGTACGCTCGTCCTTGGTTCCTTGAAACCGCCGCTGTGTGGGCCTTTGCCCCTATCCACCACTACCTGCTTGTATGAGGGGGTTCCATTACCGCCCCTTTTGGTAACCATTATGTGCTCCTCTGTGTCTGCAACTATCAAACCCTAGCTTGCACGAATATTTGGAGACCATCGTTCATTTTTAAAACTATAGTTAACATAATTATTTATATATATTTTTAATTTAATATATCATAAGTTAATTTCAATTTATTAATAACATTTAATAAACAATAAAATATCACTTTTAAATTATAGTTTACACAAATATTTATGTATTAAAATAGTGATAATAATGATGATGATGATGATGATGATGAATGTCTAATGAGACTAATACCTTAAAAAGGTAAGAGATTACTTCACTTTATTTAAAATTTTATTTTTGTGCTTAAAAAACATTGAGACAAGGTTCCAAAATCACCATAGTTTTGATGACTTAGGAGGTTAAGAAGGTCAGTAATGTGATAAATATTTTTAAATTGGGATCTAGTATGGGTATAGGCAGGGAAATCTAAGAGGAAATATTTTTCATCTTTTATCCACTTAGTGTCACAAACGTGACATATTATTTCATCCCATGGTGTTTTGGGAGTTGTACAAAGCTTAGTTTCATTATGTAGCTCGTGAAAGTTTGTTTTTATTTTGGCAATGTCGATTTTCTTCATTGCACTTTTCAAAATTGAGAGGTAATTTTGATCTTCTAAATTATGGTTGACCACCTCCTTGTAGTATCTTAATTTCCTTTTATCCACTAATTGTTTATTGCACCACATATTCTCCTTAAATTTAGAAGCGATAATATTTTTAATATTATCGATTCTACATGATGGTTTCTTCTTGTATTCCCCAATGATTTAGCCAAGATTTGGCATCTTTATGCCATCCTCGCTTGAGCCGCTGGTGGTTTTGGCTAGAATTTGAAGCAATTTTGGGGAGCCTCTTGTCATCCATGTAGTTTATCTTGTTATTGTATGTTAGGTATCTAATCATAGCAATGCTCTCAATGAGGGAAAGACTTGCTTCTATAAGGAGGATATGATAGGGTGTATTGCCCTTAATTTTGAGATTATAAGTTATAAAATTATTTTGGATCTGTTATATCTTTCTCCAAGATTCTCTAGATATAATGCAACCCCAAACTTCACATCCATATAAGATAATTGGAGTGATGAGTGTGTGAAAGAGGAGTTTTTTTATTATCCCAAAGATAAAGGTCTACTGATTTACAATTGTTTTCGAGCCCATAATAAGATTTCCATACTCCATCTATCCTTTTTTCAACGCTATAGTTCCAATTGAGGTTGTTTTGGATATCAATTCCAAGATACTTGTATGAAGGAACTTTCTCCAAGCTATTGTTTTCCTAAACAAAAGTATCATAGGTGAGCCTTTGGATTTAATTATCATAACCTTTGTTTTTTTAGTGTTCCGAGTCATTCCCATGTTAGAGCATAAGTCCTTCGGGGTTATTAGTTACTTACCTAGGTCACAAGGACTCTTTTCCATAAGAACAAGATCATGAACATAAAGAAGGAGGATGATGACTAAACTAGCAAGAGTCGGGCCAACACAACCTGCATCCTCCAAACAATCTTCTAACTTATTAATATAGATGTCGAAAGGGGTAGGGGATAGGGGACAACCTTGTTTGACTCCTATATTACAATTAATTTCTTATGACCATCCCTTAGTGTTCCTAATCTTGGAAATAAATTTCTCATATATCCTTACTGCAACAACTCTTAACTCAAAAGAGAATTTAAGATCTTCTAACCTATTCTAGAGGTTAGTCCTAGGAACAGTGTCAAAAGATTTTTTAAAATCAATGAAACAACAAAGGAGATCATATTTATCATTACGACACTCCTTTGCAATGATCATAAATGTAATAAGGTGGTCCATAGTGGAATGGTAGCCTCTAAACCCAACCTAACCTCTAGCTCTTTTTCCATCTATTTCTAACATGTGTCGATCTTATTTTCCAAAATACTTCCATATAGTTTAGCTAAAATGGGGCTAATTATAATGGTTCTATAATTAGAGAGATTTGTTTTATCCCGAGTCCAAGGTTTTGGGAAGCCTTGTTGGATAGCTAAATTGAAGAGCTTATGTAAGTGAGAGATGAGGATAGGTCTATCAATTTTTAATTTTTCAACTTGGTAACTTTTGATATCCTTAGTTTTTCCTTTTGAGAGTCGCTTAACCCCAAACTTAATGTTTTCTATAGAAAATACTTCATCCTTTGTAGAGTTGTTTGGCATGTTGTTCACAACGTTAGGAGATTCATACAAATTTTTAAGGTAGAAATTCTAGTCCTTCAAGGGAATATTATTATTTTCTTTAGTTTTACGAGTAAGAATTTTCTCCCAAATTTCTTAGGATCTATCTTAAATAAGTGCAAAAATTTCTCTTGTTTTCTATTATATTATACTTGTTCAAATAAAATTATATTTTATTATAAAGATGATGATGATGATGATGATGATGATGATGATTATGATTATTAACGTCTAGTGAGACCAATAAGATATCCATAGTTTTGATGACTTAGGAGGTTAGCAAGGTCTGTATTGTGGAAAATATTTTTAAATTGAGATCTAATTTGGGTATAGAGTGAGAAATCTAAGAAGAGATGTTTTTCATCTTCTACCCTCTTAGTGTCACAAAGATGTTTTGAAAATTGTATGCTTCTGATTTTCTAAATCAAAGTTCACACACATATTTATATATTATATTTTTTTATCCAATAAAAATTGATTTTATTATATTTTTACTTAAGTAAAATTTATTTATATCTTTTAATTTTGAAAATATTTTTTTTAAATATTAAATTTACCATTAATTATAAAATTAACTTTTTATAAATATAAGATGAAAAATAATGTGTATGTTCGTTTCCACCTTCTTAAATATCATAAGATTGCAACAAAACACTTATTCAATTTTTTTTATTATTAAATAAAAACAATAAAAACTAATTTCTAACTAAACAAAAACATGATCATGATCTAATCCAATTAAAACTAATTTCTAGCTGAACAAAAACATGATCATTGTTCCCGTCCAAAAACATTTGGTAAGAGTGGATAGTGACCAAGTTTTAACCCAAATATTTATATATATTTTTAATTGACAAATTGGTTCATTCATTAATAACATCTATAATAAATCATACAATATTATATTTAAATTCCAGTTGACATAAATATCTATATTTTATACGTGAATAAATTAGATTTTATTATATTTCATTTTTATTTAAAAATAAATATATTTAATAAAAATATTTATATATTATATATATTTATGTGAATAAAAATTGATTTTATTATATTTTATTTGTACTTAAAAATATAAATACATTTTAATTTTAAAAATATTTTTTTTGATACTAAATTTATCACTAACCATAAAATTAGCTTTTTATAAATTTGAAAAAAAAATTAATATATATGTTTTTTTTAAATTTAAAAAAAAAACACTTATTCAAACTAATTCTTTATAAGATAAAAATAATTAAAACTAATTTCTAACTAAACAAAAACATATTCATTGTCCAAGACCAAAAACATTTGAAAAGAGTAAAGAGTCTTATCTCAATATAATAATACCACTACATATAAATATTGAAATAGTATTAATATAGATTACATATAATAATACCACTACATGTAAATATTGAAATAGTATTAATAGAGATCACAGTTATAACCTTAAATATCAAAACATTATTCTTCTTCCATAATTTATTGTTAATAAATTTACTAACTTAAATATTAAAAATTTAAACAAATTTATATTCATTTATTTATTAAAATATTTAATAATAATTATGAAGATAAATGTCTATTAAAACTAAAAATACTTTACATATTGCCCACGTTACCTCTTGCATTATTTTATTTTATGCTAACTTAACCTCTTGCATTATTTTATTTTATGCTAACTTAAATTCAAAGCATTTAAAAAAAATACATGTTGCACACATTGCCTCTTGCATTATTTTATGTTATGGTAACGTATTCAAAGCATTTTTAAAAAGTTAAAACGTTTAAGGTTGAAATTAAGCATAAAAACGTTTCTTCTCTTAACGCAATCATATACGTTGTACATTAAACTTCGTATATTGTGACTCGTTCATCACTAAGTAATGACAAATAAATTAAGTAGTCATGATGAAATATATATTATTAGTTTCTGCTAAAGGTGTAAATGGACTATGACGATTGATAATTCATTGACTTCATATTAATTTGTCTTTTGACTATAAATTTTTGTACAATTTCTATTGTTAGAACTAGAAAATAAAAAGCATTATTTTTTATATAATAAAAAATAATTATTTGTCATTATCTTATTGGAGAATAGATTCAAAGCCTTATTGCCAGCTTTGCTATTCCCAATGTTGGAAATGTTTAGATATCCAAAGTTTTGAGCATCGACGCTCTTTTTTAATTTTTATTTTTATTGAAATGTTTACATACCGAAAGTTTTGAGCATTGACACTCTTTTTGAGGTACTTGAATAGGCCTAACAACTTAAATGTTTACATAGCGCGAGGCCCTTAAACATGTCTGACAACCTTAAATGTTTACTTAAATAGGCCCGTCATAGTATATTTTTCCTCCAATTTTCGCATACAATCTTGGAGTGAATTTGGGCAATATTGTTGTCCACCGCCACTCGCATAGTGATCATATGTTTCATATTTCTTCTATGTTTGGAATGCAATTTAGTCATCATTGAAGATACATATATTCTTTACTAATTCACTGGTTGTTGCTTGTTCACTGGTTCGTTGGTTGCTGCTTGTTGTTGTTTGGTTCAAATTTGCAAGGCTGAAGTCCTGCACCTGCAGTTGGACATGTTGGTGCTTTCTCACTGGTTTGTTGCTTGCGTCTTGCTTTTGTTTGCTTCAACTGTGAAAGGTTGGAGTCCTGCACCCACAGTTGGAGCTGTTTTTTCACTTTGCAGGGTTCAAATCGTGCACCCGCAATTGGACCTGCGATTCTGTCGTTCATCATTGACGAGTAAGTTTCAATACCATAGTTTCATTCATATTCGTTGTTCACTGTTTACTATTTACAGTTTGCAAGTAAGAATGTTTATGTATTTATTTATCATTCTTATCTTACAAACTTTCCATAGAGGTTGGCATATCTTTTCCTCTTGCTCTTAAATTTTCCTCCAATTTTGTCCCCAAACTCTGCACCATGTGCATGTCAATGTCGTCTACACAACTCCGGATGTCATTTTTTCTAGCATTACAAATCCCGGTCCTTTGCCATGTGTGACGAAATGAAAATCTAACGCCTCAATTGAATAGAAAATTCTTTAACCTTCCCACCTTGCCCTCGATGATATTCCCACCTTGCCTGTGAATGAGTACCTACCTATCCCCTACGAGAATCAAACCCGTGGATTTAACATGGAAAGACGATGTCAAGATTGTTGCCTTTGGAAAATGTTCTTGTAGAAGAAAACTACAGGTAGGTGTATAAGGGATAAGTATGATACAATGGTAACCAAGCTACAACAAAATTGCACACCATTGTTAGGAATTATCCATCTTTATTGGTGACATATTTCATTAAGTTATAAATAAAAAAGTTCCAATGTCGTATGCACAACTCCGACTGTCATTTGAATAAGGAAATTATTTAGCCTTCCCACCTTTCCCTTGATGATATTCCCACCTTGCCCAAGAATGAGTACCTACCTATCCCCTATGGGAATCAAACCCGTTTCTTTCAAATGAAAAGACGATGTCAAGCTTGATGCCTTTGCAAAATGTTATTGTAGAAGAAAATTGCAGGTAGTTGTAGAAGGGATAAGTATGATACAATGGTAACCAAGATGCAACAAAATTGCACACCCTTGTCAGGCATTATCCATCTTTATCAATGACCTCTTTCAGTAAGTTATAAAGAAAAAGTTCCAGGACCTGAAATGCAAATCCTGGGTAATTCCAGGACTTGTTGTTGCACTTTGTAGGGTTGAAATCCTGCACTCGCAATTGGACCTGCGATTCTATCGTTCATCATTGATGAGTAAGTTTCAATACCATAGTTTCATTCCTATTCGTTCTTTACTATTCACTATTTACAGTTGGAAAGTAAGAAGTTTTAGGTATGTATTCATCATTCCTATCCTACAAACTTTCCATAGAGGTTGGAATATCTTTTCCTCCTGCTCTTAAATTTTCCTTCATTTTTTTCCCCAAACTCTGCACCATGTGTGTGTCAATGTCATCTGCACAACTTCGACTGTCATTTTTCCTATCATTACAAATACCGGTCCTTTGCCTTACGTGACGAAGTGGAAATCAAATGCCTCAATTGGATAAGGAAATTATTTAGCCTTCCCACCATGCCCTCCATGATATTTCCACCTTTCCCAGGAATGAGTACCTACATGCCTTGGCAAAATGTTCTTGTAGAAGAAAACTGTAGGTAGGTGTAGAAGGGATAAGTATGATACAAAGGTAACCAAGCTACAACAAAATTGCACATCATTGTCAAGCATTATCCATCTTTATCGGTGACATATTTCAGTAAGTTATAAAGAGAGAGTTCCAAGACCTGAAATGTAAATCCTCACTAAAGGATGAAGATAAAACACAAAATGAGCCAGGTCCAAACATTAATGTTGATTTCAGAGTATCCTCCCATATGATAAATATAACTCTTATAAGGGTTAAGACTTCCAATAGTTGTTGAGAAGACGAAAAAAAGATTGTTAAACTAACAAATTTCATTTGGCCAATGGGCTTGACACACATAAAATTGTTAGGTCAGTGTTTTGCGATTTTCTAGCTAACTTTCTTCCATATAGTTTATAAAATGGGCTTTACACATAGAAAATTGTTGGGACGGTGTTTTGAGATTTGCTAGCTAAATACTCAATCTTTGTACTGAGAAAATTGATACTATTGTTTTGTTTGCATTATCTCTTCTATATGCTTGGGCACTAATTGTAGCTTTGTTTCTCTGTCATATGTTATAGAAACCACAGAGCACTGGATTTGAGATGAACAAAGGTTGAAAGATACATAACAGAGTTGGTATGCACTCCCAAACTTATACTTATCTTTTTTGCTATTTTCATATTATCTAAACATAACTAAGAAACATATTGAAAATCACAACTTAAAATATGGAGCAAGCAATAGATATTGAATTCTATCAAATAGATGCACACTCCATTGTACATGACAACATTGACCAAGTATTGCACAACAATGCCATTTTCAGATTAGATGCATTTTTGTATACTGCAGGAGATTGCCTCTTCGATGTATTTCAATTTCTACTGCACTTTTTTTATTCCTCGACTGAGCTGCACAATGGATTGATAGATCATTTCCATACGTATTGACATCTTTGAAAGAGACTTCTTGGTGGAACTAAATCTGATAGAAGATGAGTACATTGAAGTGATACAATCTACACTTAAGAAACCAACAATTTTCCATTGACAATCGACTGAGAAACATAAAACATGTCCAAACCAAATACTTTGGAAACCTTGATATGGTATTATGTGGGGATCTTTACCAGGAATAACCCATACAAGGTTCTCTCATATTTGAGAAACCTATGGTCAACATGCAAACAATGACGCATGACTTTTGGAAAGACAACATAAAATGTTTTGAATTACATATTACAATGCGCCAGACAAATGAAAATTTTATTGCAATTCTAAATAGAATGCGGACAAACAACCAAACATGTGATGACTTAACATATATCAATTCAAGTTGCATGCAACCTTCCCCGACCGACCCAACCTTCCCTTACCTATTCTACAAGAATAAGTATGTTGCAACACATAACAAGTATATGCTATCGCTCATGCCTAAAAATTATATCATCATCAATTCAATTGATCTTGAAGAAGAAAACCATGGCAATGTACCATGTCATCAACATACAACAACTTTCCCTTTGCAACTTGTCCTGAAATTAGACATGCTAGTTGAAATATATGTGTGAAACTATGATTCACATGATGGCCTAGTGAATGGTGCAGATGGAATACTCAAAGCTTATGCCAAAACATAAAAAGTTGATGTCCTCTGTATTAAGTTCCATGACCCGCATATTGGCCATCGACAAGCCAACAAGTTAGCTTAACTATATAATTCAAACACTTTGTGTGAATGGACACCTATATTGTAAATATCAAAACCAATATCAACATCGGCAAAGACAGGTCAACTGAAGATTCGAAAGAAATTTCCAATTCAACTTGCATGTGCACGTACAATCCACAGATCACAAGGGATAACGCTTGATAGTGTTTCCTTCGACCCTGCTGGAATATGAATACATGGAATTGTATACACAGCTCTGTCCTGTGTCAGAAACATAGAGTCCTTGTATTTTCTAAGCTGTCTTACAAAATATAACTTCAAAGTCAAACATAAAGTCGATACTGAGATGAAATGCCTTCAGACTAGTGAAAAATGGCATCTGCAATATGATTACCAATCCATACAAAGAAACTCATATGTATCAATTCTCTCTCTTAACATGCGCAACTTAAATGCACATATGAATGATATACTCAATGACTATGACACATTGCAATCTGATATTCTGTGCTTGCAAGAAATATACATGACATTATGTATGCAAAACATAAAATTTCCAAATCACAATTGCATATCAAGTTACATTATGCATGGAGTGATGATATTAGTGAAAAAACATATAATGATTTTGGATCATATGCATTTCGAAGAAAAAAATGTTGAGATGGTGCTATCAAGACTAATTTTCCATGGATTGAAAATTGCAATATTGAATCTCTATGCCGCTCCACATGCAACATTTCCCAACATAATGAATGTTGTTTCAAATGCATTACACCATTTATATTTGAACGAAACCATTATCATTCTAGGAGACTTCAATGTTGACATGCTATAAAATAGTTCCATAAAAAAAGAATTGGAAAAATACATGTGCAATTACAATCTCCTCTTTCTTTTGGATAATATAAAGCATGTACAAAACAAATTTATTGACCATTTATGGTCAAATGTTCTGATTTCACAGTACACCCTCTTTATCTTAGACACATACTGCTCTGACCATGATACAATTTGTCTTGTACTTGAATTATGAAATATACATCAACCATATTACAAAATCATATTTCCATGTCTCAAAGCATATCTAGATACTTTTTTGCACAAAACATAATCATTAAGCTAGGATCATCCAACTTCTTAATATTTTCTGGCTTGTAATAGATTTTTTCCAGAAAAAATTCTATATAATCACAACCATGGATCAAGAAAAACAAATGTGCATTCTTCTAACTCTATCTTTTACTCTATTCCTTTGATTCTCATTTACTATATGTACATATTACTTGTTTTCCCTTACATACCAACTTACATTCATGTTCATTGTATTTTGTGCATTCCCACATTGAAACAAACAGAATAATTGGACATGACGAAGGGATCTTAACCACACATGTAGAAGAAGACATACAAAGGTGCATGCTTCTACCCTTATTTCATATTCCATTGTTTTGTATTTAATTTATTGTCTGTATATTTATTCTACTGCTTTGCACCTAATTTATTATATGTATATACTACATATCTTCCTACATAATAACTTATCTTCCTGTCAATTGTATTTTTTGTACTGCTACATTGAAATAAATAGAACTGTATTTAGTTTTTTACATGTCTTTCTACATACCAACTTACCTTCATGTCCATTGTATTTTCTGCATTGCTACATTGAAAGAAACAGACTAATTGGACAAGAGGATGAAGTCTTATATGCCACAACATAAGAAGCTGAAGTACAATCTTCGAAAAGGTATACCAATAGTGATAGTAAATCAAACACACAAAACGAGTATGTGGATAAAATATTGGACTAGAAAATGATGATTTGGCAACAATGGGGCTTTGTTGAAAATTCTCGCTTTCAAAAATTTCCCTCTCCTTTTCTATTTTCCCACTCTCTTTTATCCCTTTTTTCCCCCTCTTCTATACTTAACCAAATTCCCCTTTATTTTTCCCCTCTACTTTCCCTTTGTGGTTACTTTACTTAGTCATTTTTTTGAAAATGTGTAGGTGTGCAGGTTGGCAGACTCATAGGTTCACATTTCCACTCATGCTTCTATATCGCGAGTCCAACCGACCGCTTTCCAATTCCATACTTAGCCACTTTTTTGATCGCGGGTTACCGGGTTGGTGGGCTCAAAATTGTGCCTCTATTGTTCCGTGTCTTGTAAACAACACCCGGAGTTCCACGATATACAAATTGAAACTTGGACTCCTGGGATGGCGAGCTCAAGATTTTGATTCTATTGTTTTGTGACCTACAAACAACACCCAGAGTTCTGCGATATACAGATTGACCGTCAGACTCCCCCATCATGCCATGTTCTGTTTTACACATTTTTCACTCAAAATTTCCAAGACATACAATTTGACTGTCGGGCCCTCACATCTCTTGAGTATCCCTTGACACCCTATTTCATACTCGATCCCCTTCAAGAATGTATGTGACATCCAAAAAAATTATGAACAATATACAATGCATATGCTTATTTATTCGTTATCATGTTCAATGTACACATGTTTTCATCAGAAAAATTTGGACGAGTGACATGGGCATGAGTATTCAATCATCGCAAACATCAACAAAACGACAAGGACAAAGCTAAAGATTCATACTGTAACACCTTGTTTCCCCCATATTGTAAATATAACTGAACTGGCCAAGGACTATGGCAAAACTCATAAGTATGAATATGTGATGTAAATGGACCTGCAGGAAGAGGTCAAGGAATGTAAATGACAGTTGAATTTATTGCAGAACTACTGAGAGGGGATGTGCGGAAAAGAGACCACGATAGTGGTGGAGGGCACCTTGAAAAGGGGGCGTTAACTTCCACTGAGAATTTAATACCGTATTTGGACTCCACTGGCCCGGAGAACCAAAAGCGGCTCGCTGGCCCTGAAAATTAATGGCTCGCACACTGGTAGGTGGATGTCTTGATGAGGGATGGGATGGTGAACCGCCCATCCGTAGGGACGTCAGGCCTGATCAGTGTGAGGGAAATCGTGTCACACGCAACCTCACGAGAGGATAAGGCGTATGGCTGGAACGATTTACGGGGGCAGACGCGAGGGGAACTCTGGCGATTTTACGCAGAGTGAGTGATCGCAGAGAGGGAGGATTGCAACCTTCTCTCCTGGACACTGGTAGACAGAGAGACGCAGGTCTCAGGAAATCGTGGTCTCAGCTCGGGGGTGGCTAGTGGTAAATCCAGTAGGAGTCGCTACGCCTACGGTTGGGTGGAAACGAGCACCCCTCTCAGCAGTCGCTTCCATTACTGAACTTACTTCTGATAAGTGGCTTGCTCATAATGCATCTGGAATCTATATGTTGTCACATATGTTCATAGACTTATGGAATTGTACATGTTTTCCTGTGTAGAAATGTCTTTGTATTAATTGATGATAAGGAGTAGATATTAGCTCATAGGACTGTGAAATTGTAAAGGATTGCAGCATGAGAGTGTTTGCATTATGTTTGATATGAATAAGTTGATATATGCTTATCAAAAAGGATTTCATGCACGAATTTCGTCAATAAACTGAAGCTAACCAGGCCCAGCTGCTTTCGGAAAGTCGTCTTTCCTTATCTGCTCCCGGGAACGACCCGATAAGGATCTCTTCACAGACATTTCCTCCTCGGAAAGGTTCTCCCAGAACCCAGAATAAGGATTCGAACGCATAGGCCTTACTAACCCTGTACGAGGAAGAACGACCCTATTTAGGTTCCATGATAGTAGTGTTATGTGATAAATAAGTCGACGGATGAGATCTCGTCGGACTAAACCATATTCATTCACAACCATTAGATTGATGAAAGTAACACAAGCGTTACATGCCTTGCCCTCTCTCATCATGAGCAACGAGAAATTGGGATCGTAAAACCCAAGACCCAAAAGAATGAACCTGGACCGTTAGATCTCGGTTCACATTACCCGATGGCCGTTGAATCCGGAGAAGCCGCGCAGGGGTAGACGCACGAGGAAGTGATTTGAGCCATTAGATCTGGAGTAGAAATCCCATAGACCGTTGGATCGGGAGGAGTTGCACCGGAGCTAAAATCTAGCGTGCAGAGGAAGAGTCCTAGCCATAGATCTCGGCCGGACACGTGTCGGCGTTCTAGGAGGCATCGGGATTTCACTCGTCGGGGAATTTAGGAGTGTAGAACCGTTGCACAATGAAATTGCGATACGTGATTTCCCGATTGAATCTGGACCGTCCATTATGTGTGACACGTGTCAGGAGATCCAGAGGGGAATCGGGATATTTGCTATCGAGAAATCGGCATCCCCGTGGACAAGTACTCGGGGAAATCCAAGTAAAAACCCCGACAAGATCTGAGCCGTCCATTAGCATGGACACGTGTCGGAAGATCCGAGGAAGTCGAAATTCGGAGAATCGGGGTATCCGGAGACAAGAGTCTCATGCACAAGGGAGTCGCGAAACGCGATACTCCGATACAATCAGGACCGTCCCTTAGCGGAGACGCGTGGCGAGAGATCCGAGGGAGTCGGAGTTCGACATATCGGGGTTTTTGAATACAGAGAAATCTTGCCATCCAGAATCGCGATCTGTGATTTACCGATAGGATCTGAGTCGTCCATCTGAGGGACAGGTGTCGGAGATTAAGGCGCTATCGTAGTTGAACGCATCGAAAAATTGGAGTTCTCGAGGCCATGAGAAACAAGACCTCATAAGTCCCGAAACCCCGAGAATCAATCCGGGCCGTCCGTCCACGAGGACAGGTGGCAAAGGATCGGGTGCCTTCGGAGTTTTGATCATTGGAGTTTCGATGGTAAGGAAATTGTGCATCAGGAATTCGCAACCCGCGATTTCCCGATGAGATCTAAGCCGTTCATGGCAAGGATGCATGTCAGAAGATCCCGAGGGTTCGAGGTTCGGCAATTCGGGACTCTCAATGACAAGAAACTCACGACAGGAGGAACCGCGAAATCCCGAAACGCGACGGTCCCCTAGTTATATCACTCCAGTGGAGGACAGGTGTCACTCCACGCCATCATAAGGGGTGTGGGCCATAGGCGCCGGAACAAGGGACAAATGTCGGAAGATCAAGCTTGGTCGTGAGTTCATGCCAAGTGGCATCGGGGATCGGGGAATCGGAATTTGTGAATGCATGTGCATCGCAACATTATAAACCCCGAAACCCCGATGGGTAGTTATAGAGTGGTGGACATATGGTAGAAGGTCACATGAGAACGGAGCTAGCCTAGAGGGCTAATACATTAGGGGCATATCGGGGATCGGAGAATCGCGAGTTCCGAGGACTCGTGAATTGCGACATCAGGAAACCTGAAACTCCGATAGGAGTTGCCCCGAAAGGAGGTAAGATCACGGCCGTAAAGGCAGTGAACCACAGGCTTGGCCTGGGGAGCTAATGCGAAGTTTATGGAGATTTCTCATGTATGGGAGATTAATCCCAAAATTTTTAAATTATGGTAGTGGGTGTGTTACAAAGTGGTATCAGAGCATGGTTACAACACTCAGCTTGATTGGGCTCATGCACGAGTTGCTTATAAACCTTGTTCGAAACACTCCTATGAGGAGTAATCCCCTGACTTAACTATCTTATCCAGGATTAAAAACTTGGAATATGAACACCCGACTGTGTGTGCATGTGAAAGAATTATGAAATTATGCACAGATTATCAAATGTATTTAAATTGTGACTAATATCCAATGTTTGTCTTTTCACTCAAGCGGACGATCAACCGCGAGAGTCTACAAACACAGAATATGGTGACTCACCAAGAGGTGGGAGAAGGCTCCCACAACAGAGATGAAGAGTCTGACGAAAGAAGAGCAGTAGGAACCCCTACAGACTTAGCTGAGACCGTGAGGAGTCTCATGGTCGAATTGCAAAGTTGCAAGGCCGATAATGAAAGGATGATGAAAGAGCAAGAAAAGCAAACTGAGATTAATGCAGTTCTACTGCAGAGCCTATCTGACCTACAACGACAAATGCAGCATGAACCTGAGATGCAAAATCATGGTCATGTTAGTGGCCACAGTGAGAGAAGCACATCCAGAAAGGTCCACCCCGGAGGTAAAGGATCAGTGCCAGACGATTCTACTGAGAAGGTATTCAGTGATTCCGAAGGTTCTTCTAGCAGCAGGACCAGTTCCTATTCCCGCAAAAAACAGAAGAAGCAGAAGACTTCTAAGAGTCACAAATTTGAGGAATTTAGAAAGGCCAAACCTCCCTCCTTCGACAGGGAGATAAAGAAGGGAGAGGAAGCTGAGGCTTGGCTACTTGGACTGAATAAATATTTCAGAGTCCATGACTTTTCAGAGAATCTGAAGGCCCGAGTGGCCGCTTTCAATCTGAACGGGAAAGCTTCCATCTGGTGGGAAGACCTTAAGAATATGAAAGGGGTCCGCGAGGAGGACCTGTCTTGGAAACGGTTCGAGAAGTACTTCCAGAAGAAGTATTTATCAGAAAGGTATTTCGATGAGAAGGCTAAAGAGTTTTATGAACT
>ML811528.1:26581-36895 GCA_009831015.1 Picea engelmannii
AATTGGCACCCCGGTATTGTGGACCTTTTGAGATTCTAGACAGAGTGGAATCTGTAGCCTATCGGCTAGCACTTCCTCCCACAGTAAAAGAACATAATGTTTTCCATGTTTCCTTATTGAAGAAATATGTACATGATGCTAATCATATAATTGACTGGTCTGTGATCTAGGTGGAACCGGAGGGATAATTCCTGCCAGAACCCCAATGCATATTGGACAGAAGGGAAACCCAACTTCGGAATAGAACCATTGCACAGGTCAAGGTGCAGTGGAAACATTTTGGCCCAGATGAGGCTACATGGGAAATGGAGGATGCCATGAGACAGGCATATCCGATTTTGTTTACTTCTGTACATGTAATTCATGTTAGTAGCTAAGAACATCGAGGACAATGTTCCCTTTTAAGGGGGAGGGAATTGTAACACCCTGTTTCCCCCAGATTGTAAATATAACTAAACTGGCCAAGGACTATGGAAAAACTCATAAGTATGAATATGTGATGTAAATGGACCTGCAGGAAGAGGTCAAGGAATGTAAATGACAGTTGAATTTATTGCAGAACTGCTGAGAGGGGATGTGTGGAAAAGAGACCACAATAGTGGTGGAGGGCACCTTGAAAAAGGGGTGTTAACTTCCACTGAGAATATAATACCGTATTTGGACTCCACTGGCCCGGAGAACCAAAAGCGGCTCGCTGGCCCTGAAAATTAATGGCTCGCAGACTGGTAGGCGGATGTCTTGATGAGGGATGGGATGGTGAACCGCCCATCCGTAGGGACGTCAGGACTGATCAGTGCGAGGGAAATCGTGTCACACGCAACCTCGTGAGAGGATAAGGCGTATGGCTGGAACAATTTACGGGGGCAGACGCGAGGGGAACTCTGGCGATTTTATGCAGAGTGAGTGATCGCAGAGAGGGAGGATTGCAACCTTCGCTCCTAGACACTGGCAGACAGAGAGACGCAGGTCTCAGGAAATCGTGGTCTCAGCTCGGGGGTGGCTAGTGGTAAATCCAGTAGGAGTCGCTATGCCTACGGTTGGGTGGAAACGAGCACCCCTCTCAGCAGTCGCTTCCATTACTGAACTTACTTCTGATAAGTGTTTTTCTCATAATGCATCTGGAATCTATATGTTGTCACATATGTTCATAGACTTGTGGAATTGTACATGTTTTCCTGTGTAGAAATGTCTGTGTATTAATTGATGATAAGGAGTAGATATTAGCTCATAGGACTGTGAAATTGTAAAGGATTGCAGCATGAGAGTGTTTGCATTATGTTTGATATGAATAAGTTGATATATTCTTATCACAAAGGATATCATGCACGAATTTCGTTAATAAACTGAAGCTAACCAGGCCCAACTGCTTTCGGAAAGTCGTCTTTCCTTATCTGCTCCAGGGAACGACCCGATAAGGATCTCTTCACAGAGATTTCCTCCTCAGAAAGGTTCTCCCAGAACCTAGAATAAGGATTCGAACGCATAGGCCTTACTAACCCTGTACGAGGAAGAACGACCCTATTTAGGTTCCATGATAGTAGTGTTATGCGATAAATAAGTCGACGGATGAGATCTTGTCGGAGTGAACCATAGTCATTCACAACCATTAGATTGATGAAAGTAACGCAAGCGCTACATGCCTTTCCCTCTCTCATCATGAGCAACGAGAAATTGGGATCGTAAAACCTAAGACCCAAAAGAACGAATCTGGACCGTTAGATCTCGGTTCACATTACCCGACGACCGTTGAATCTGGAGAAGCCGCGCAGGGGTAGATGCACAAGGAAGTGATTTGAGCCATTAGATCTGGAGTAGAAATCCCGTAGACCGTTGGATCGGGAGGAGTTGCACCGGAGCTAAACTCTAGCGTGCAGAGGAAGAGTCCTAGCCGTAGATCTCGACCGGACATGTGTCAGCGTTCTAGGAGGCATCGAGATTTCACTCGTCGGGGAATTTAGGAGTGTAGAACCGTTGCACAACGAAATCATGATACGCGATTTCCCGATTGAATCTGGACCGTCCATTATGCGCGACGCGTGTCAGGAGATACGGAGGGGAATCGGGATATTTGCTATCGAGAAATCGGCATCCCTGTGGACAAGTACTCGGGGAAATCCAAGTAAAAACCCCGACAAGATCTGAGCCGTCCATTAGCATGGACACGTGTCAGAAGATCCAAGGAAGTCGAAATTCAGAGAATCGGGGTATCCGGAGACAAGAGTCTCATGCACAAGGGAGTCGCGAAACGCGATACTCCGATACAATCAGGACCGTCCCTTAGCGGAGACGCGTGGCGAGAGATCCGAGGGAGTCGGAGTTCGGGATATCGGGGTTTTTGAATACAGAGAACTCTTGCCATCCGGAATCGCGATCTGCGATTTACCGATAGGATCTGAGTCGTCCATCTGAGGGACAGGTGTCGGAGATTAAGGCGCTATCGGAGTTGAACGCATCGGAAAATTGGAGTTCTCGAGGCCATGAGAACCAAGGCCTCATAAGTCCTGAAACCTCGAGAATCAATCCAGGCCGTTCGTCCGCGAGGACAGGTGGCAAAGGATCGGGTGCCTTCGGAGTTTTGATCATCATAGTTTCGATGGTAAGGAAATTGTGCATCAGGAATTCGCGACCCGTGATTTCCTGATGAGATCTGAGCCGTTCTTGGCGGGGACGCATGTCAGAAGATCCCGAGGGTTCGGGGTTCGGCAATTCGGGACTCTCGATGACAAGAAACTCACGACAGGAGGAACCGCGAAATCCTGAAACGCGACGGTCCCCTAGTTATAGCACTCCAGTGGAGGACAGGTGTCACTCCACGCCATCATAAGGGGTGTGGGCCATAGGCATCGGAACAAGGGACAAATGTCGAAAGATCAAGCTTGTCCGTGAGTTCACGCCAAGTGGCATCGGGGATCGGGGAATCGGAATTTGCGAATGCATGTGCATCGCGACATTATAAACCCCGAAACCCCGATGGGTAGTTATAGAGTGGTGGACATATGGTAGAAGGTCACATGAGAATGGAGCTAGCCTAGAGGGCTAATACGTTAGGGGCATATCGGGGATCGGAGAATCGCGAGTTCCGAGGACTCGTGAATTGTGACATCAGGAAACCCGAAACTCCGATAGGAGTTGCCCCGAAAGGAGGTAAGATCACGACCGTAAAGGCAGTGAACCACAGGCTTGGCCTGGGGAGCTAATGCGAAGTTTATGGAGATTTCTCATGTATGGGAGATTAATCCCAAAATTTTAAATTATGGTAGTGGGTGTGTTACACATACATTATTCTCTTGCTATGTTTAACAAACAAATAGATTGAGTTATTTATTTATCTATGCGATGATAAATATGTGTATGTCATCTACAACACATGTTTTTTAGCTCACAAGAAGTATCGACGAGCATAAGTGAAATGTCCAACATAGTGCAAGCTCCGCAGACTAAGAGGTGTGGTTACAAAAATCTGACCTGCATACTTCATCAAAATTGTGCATCTACTTGTACATTTACGAAAAGTAAATAAAAAATGATACAAACTACCATTCACATTACTTTTTCTATTCAAAAAATGTCACCAGGTCTAAACTTATAACACCCAATATATTATCGATAGGAGGCTTGAACAACCGCTGAACTAGACAAGTGTTCGTCGGGGACATAATGGTCGTGTATAGCACCTACTTATAAAATGAAAACAAAACTAGATGCATTATGCGTGATGACATGACAAACAACGAAGCCATGTTGACAGTCACACTGACTATCCCTACACATCATGTCCAGAAACATGCAAAAAATATCTTGCCAGGTAATGGGATATCCATTACAAATTTGAATATATTACCGAAAACAGTATATGACCGTGGCGATTGTGATCGGAGTATATCGCTCAATGAAACAAGTATTGTGGAAAAATTTTCCACGATTTGTTCAGGATATCATTTCGTACCGGACACAACAATCAACCAACTTGTAGAGAGAAATGACATTTACCCAATCGGAACCATTGGTTCAACTGTCACACTCATGAGAAAAGCTGGCTCACAACACATTCTCCATATAAAAGATGGAGACTCAGACAACGACAAGGCAATGGTATCGTTCTCCATACTCAGTTTTGTCCTTTACTTTCACATGCTCATATATCTTAGTTATCTTACACACCTATTACACTGTTCCATGTTGCTGCTACAATTGTTCGACACCTATTCAAATTTATTTTCCTCAATGGAACAACAATTGCATAAAGAGAAATTTACAATTATTCTCTTCAAAAATATAACAAAGAAAAGAGATGTTAAAGAAAGGATCTTTCGCACAACCCAAGCAACATTTGTAACATAATTGAGAACATACATAGTACAAGATCTCAAGAAACTAACTAGCTCGAGAACTTTTGTACGTATACATATACAATTCCATCCACACTTTGCACATAAAAATTGCCTTAAACAATTTTGTGAAGTTTTTTTGTTGTACACATATATTTTTGGATTACTGAGAAGGGGGGTGAATCAGTAATAGATCAATATAAACATTTTCAACCATATAATGCAAGTGTTATATTAGTGTAGCATTATCATCCAATAATTGCAGAGTAAATAAACAATGAACAAATGAGAAATCATACACATACACAGTACACCAGTGTTTTTATGTAGAAAACCAAAGAGGGAGAAAACCATGGAATGTTTTTTTTTATATGTCTTAAAGAATTACATTCATTCGAAGAACCAACTTCCTTTGTTTTCCAGCTGCAACCGGAAGGAGGCTCCAACTCCCTAGTTTCTTAGGCTACAACCTGAGGGAATCTCCAACTTTGCAATTCTCTAGATACAACCAGAAGGAGGATACAACCCCCTATGTTCTCTGGATACAACCATAAGGTGGCTACAACCACCTATCCTTTCCCCGTCCAACCACCTTGACGTAGAAGTATAATGATGGAACCATTGTCACACTATCACTGTGAGATATACTGATGTAAACATGTACCAATCAACCTGTAACAACCTGTACCAATAACCTGTCCCAACATGTACCGTACATCAACCTGTACCTCAACTTGTACCATAAACAAATGCATTGACCATGCACCAAACATGTACACATACCCTATCACAATAACCTATCCAAACAAACAGTAATCAACCTGTACCATAAACAAGTGCATCAACCATGCACTAACCTGTACCTCAATATGTACCAACAATGAGTGCATCAACCATGAACCAAATATGTACCAATCATGCATCAAATACACATCAAATATGTCTCATCAAGATGTACCAACATCATCAAGTATACACCTCATGTATGCTCCAACTCGTCAACTACTTGTCTCAATCATGTACCTCAACCATACACCAAGTACATATACCAATATAACCATCAAAATTTCTCTAGCAATACATCACACTATCCATAACCAAATACCATAAACCCTTACATCAAACCATGTTCCAAAGCCTCACTGTTATGTAGCCTCAATCTAAACCAACAACTTTAACGACACATCACAACCAAAAGACCAATACCCATATGCCAAATACAAACAACACAATACCAATTATATCCCTAAAACAATATGATATATTCAAAAATACTGAACATCCAATACCATCTCAAGAGATAAAACCTATATCACAAAACATACCTCAAACAAGATGTGTCATATCTCTCATAAATAGACCCAACCATGTTGCTGTCGCACTTTTTATGCCGCGATTTTTCTGCCGTGATTTTTCTACTGCAATTTTTCTCTATGAATAATACCTTCCCAAATAACCTTTCACAAAAATATATATTCAATGATACTGAAGTGTGATTAAATGAGAGAACCTTGCCTCTTATTTATACTTTCATGTAGCATCCCACTTTCCTTATTTTAGGGAGTTCTCCATTAACTTTATTATTTAAATAATTTCTTTTGCAAACACTTTGACTTTTTGGGGATTCTAGATGACTCATGAGGGTTCTCCAACTTTACATGGCCATAACTCTCTAACCATGAGGAGTTATGTAACGTTCCACATACCACCGGAAATGACATGACATGTACTATCCATCTAGAATAGTCTTACCTGCAAATACATCAAAACTCATACCACTACCCATAAAAAAAACGCGGGTCCATTACCCAAGCCTTTGTGCTACCAAAATTATCTACCAGACTTTTTTGAAGGGTTGACATCAATGACAAATAACCCAATTAGTCAACAATCTCCCCCTTTGGCATTGATGTCAACACTTTGATGCAATACTAAATTCATATCACTCATTCTTCCCTCGTTACCATCACTCCCCCTGGAACCATGCCTATGTTCTCTTTCTCTAAGCAATTCTATCTTTGCATATGATAAATCTCTCCCCCTTTGTCTTCAATGGAAAAGGTATCTTTCCATCCGGCGCTGCACCCCCTGACTGAACTCTTCCTGAAACTGATATCCCAACTTGAACTGTCCTCTTTATGGTGCTTTCTCATGTAAATCTAAGACATATAAGATACACATTCAAAAACATTCATTTTGGAGTATAAATTACTCCGAGTATCTGGCGAAGATAATCAAAGGATTCTCTTGGAAGCGGTTTTGTAAAGATATCTGCCACTTGTTCTTTTGTGCCCACATATTAAACTCTGATGTTCTTCTCTGCAACATGTTCTCGTAGAAAGTGATACTTGATTGGAATGTGATTCGTCTTGGAGTGCATCACTGGGTTCTTTGAGATACTGATGGCACTTGTATTATCACAATAGATTGGAATAGGCTCATCATGCCCAACTTGCATATCTGTCAAATTTTGTTTCATCCATAGAACCTGTGTACAACATGATGTTGTTGCAATATACTGTGCCTCGACTGTAGATAAGGATACCAATGATTGTTTCTTGCTTAACCTTGATACTAAACACTCACCCAAGTAGAACGTTGCTCCACTAGGGCTTCATCAATAATCAATGCAACCCGCCCAATCTGCATCTATGTAGGCAATAAGTGATAGATCATTTCCTTTTGGATACCATAATCCAAACTCTTATGTTCCTTTGAGATATCTGAAAATCCTCTTCATTGATAATACATGTGATTCCTTTGGTGCTTCTTGAAATCGTGCCACCTTTCTAACTGCCTGCATTACATCTGGTCTGGATGTTGTCACATATAGTAAGCAAATAATCATTGACTTGTATTGCCTCTGGTCTGTAGACTTTGAATTATCATCTTTTCTCAACTTGCAACTGGTTTGCATAGGAGTGGTAACTGGTTTGCAATCTTCCATTCTGAACCTCTTTATCATTTCTCTGATATACTTAGTTTGAGAATTTAAAATTCCTTGGTTTCTTTGACATATCTAAAGACCCATAAAGAAGGATAGTTCTCCAAGTAATGACATTTCAAATTCATTCTGCATATCCTTTGCAAATATCTAACTTAACCTGTCATCAATACTTCCAAAAATAATATCATCAACATAAACTTCAATTAATAAAATACTATCTTGAGTTACTTTGATGTAGAGGTTGTTGTCTGCACTTCCTTTTTTGAACCCTGCCTGATGTAGATATTTATCCAGTCTAGAGTACCATGCTCTAGGAGCCTGTTTTAGACCATACAAGGCCTTCTTCAATTTACACAGATAATCTGTGTTCTCTGACAAGTGAAATCCTTCTGGTTGTTCAATGTAGACTTATTCTTCAAGTTTCCCATTCAGAAAAGTTGATTTCATGTCCATATGATATACTTTAATATTCTTGGAGCATGCATAAGCTAGGAGCAATCAGATTGCTTCCATTTTGGCAACTGGAGAAAATTTCTCTTCAAAGTCGATTCCTTCAACCTGTGCATATCCTTTACATACCAATCTAACTTTGTTCCTTGTAATATGTCCATCTTCATTTAATTTATTTCCGAATACTGAGTTTATGCCAATCACATTCTTATTCACTGGTCGTGGAACTAGTTCCCAAGTGTCATTCTTCTCTATTTCATCCAATTCTTCATCCATGGACTTATTCCAAAATTCATCCTTGTTGGCCTCTTTAAAACTCTTTGGGTCAATAGTAAATGAGAGTGCTAGGTGCATTTTTTCTGGTGAATGGATTCTTCTTCTAGTCTCAACTCCCGCATATTTGTTTATGATAATCTGATCTGAAGGATGATTCTTCTGTACTTGTTTTCTAGGTGTTTTTGGAGGCACTTGCTAAACTTGCTCTTATACTTCTGTCAGATCCTCTTCATCTTCCCCTTCTACTTCTTATTCATCTTCTGCTTCTTCTTCGTAAATTTGTTCCATTGATTCATTTTCTTCTTCTTTTAATTCTCGTCCACCTGTTTCATCAATTGTTACATTGATGCTTTCCAGAACTTTGTTCAACCTCAAATTGTAACACTTGTATTCTTTCATTGTACTTGAGTAACAAACAAGTAATCCTTTGTCCACACGAGAGTCAAACTTTCTCATTCTTCCATCTTCTCTTTCGATGTAGCATTTTCTTCCAAATACTTTGAAGTGCTTCACATTTGTTGGTCTTCCTTTCCATAGCTCATAGGGAGTTTTGTCAGTGGTGTTTCTGAGAATTACTCTGTTTTGAATGTGAACCATTGTATGCAGTGCATGTGTCCAAAATATATCTGTCAATTTGGAATCCATTAACATTGTTCGAGCCATTTCTTGTACTGTCTTGTTCTTTCTTTCAACAACTCCATTCTATTGAGGTTTCCTAGAAATGAAAAATTGTCTTTTTATTCCATGGCTGCTGAAGTAGTCCATAAATTCATTTGAATTGAACTCTCATCCATTATCAGATCTCAAACAATTGATTTTTTAATCCATTTCATTTTCAAAAGCTTCTGACTTATTCCTGAGAAAGAAAACTGCAGTCATTCTTGTGCAATCATCAATTAATAACATAAAGTATTTCTCACCTTTTAAACCCTTTGTTGTAGTTGGTCCAACTAGATCAATATGCACAATTTCCAGTGGTATTGTCGTTGAATATTATTTTGATTTAAACCTGGTCTTTGTTTTCTTTCCTTGTTGACAATGCTTACATAAACTGTTGGTTGGTTTCGTAATCTGTGATATTTCTCTAAATTATTCCTTTTTGCTGACTTTGACAAGGTTATCAAAGTGTATGTGACCCATTCTTCTATGCCATAGCCAACTTTCATCTTCCTTTCCTAGAAAAAACTTTTCATTTCCAATTTCACTTATAACATATATGTTGCTTGAAGTTCTTGTAGCTGTTGCAATCAATTTTCCTGAACCTTCTTTTCTTATATCACACTTTTGTGAATCGAAATTAACTTTATGACCTTGGTCACACATTTGAATCATACTTAGAATATTATGTTTCATATCTTCGACTAGTAGAACATTTTTTTCCTTGGTATTCTTGATTCCAATTTTGTCTGTGCCTTTTCCAATGATTTTAGCTGAATAATAATTTCTGAAGGAGATTGATCCATATCTTTCCTTTCTTAATGTAAGAAACTTGTATTTATCACCTGTCATGTATTTTGAATAGCCATTGTCAACATACCAACCACATTTCTTCTTCTTAGCTTGTAGAGTGAGTGTGCATTCTTCATTGCTATATTGATTATGATTTCTTATCCATGTTCTCTTCTGAGGTCCTTGTTTGTGACTGTAGTTGTTCTGTTGTGGTTCTCTACGAGAAACTGTCATTCCGCAATATTTTTCCATGTGTCGAAAGTTGTTACAATTGTAGCATTCCACTTTAGTGCTCAATGATTCAAACCCATTGTAACTTTTTCTCTGTGTTTCACTAGGCCTTCTTGGATAACCATTTTGTGTATGAATTTCAAACTTGTTTATGTTCTTGTTGTTATCTCTGCAATTCATAGATTTATGTCCAATCAATTGTGAGATATACTATTGTAAGCCTATAAAAATCAACCTATAACAACCTATACCAATAACCTGTGCCAAAATGTGCCATACATCAACCTGTACCTCAACTTGTACCATAAACAAATGTATCAACCATGCACCTAACCTGTACAAATACCCTGTCACAGTAACCTATCCAAACAACCTGTAATCAACCTCTACCATAAACAAGTGCATCAACCATGCACCAACCTATACCTCAATCTGTACCATGAACAAGTGCATCAACCATGCACCAAATATGTACCAATAATGCATCAAATACACATCAACTATGACTCATCAAGTATACACCTCATGTATGTGCCAACTCATCAACTACTTGTCTCAACCATGTACCTCAACCATACACCAAGTACATATACCAATATAACCATAAAAAACTCTCTAGCAATACATCACACT
>ML811528.1:36995-76025 GCA_009831015.1 Picea engelmannii
CAAATTTTTCTGATGAAAACATGTGTACATTGAACATGATAACGAATAAATAAGCATATGCATTGTATATTGTTCATAATTTTTTTGGATGTCACATACATTCTTGAAGGGGATCGAGTATGAAATAGGGTGTCAAGGGATACTCAAGAGATGTGAGGGCCCGACAGTCAAATTGTATGTCTTGGAAATTTTGAGTGAAAAATGTGTAAAACAGAACATGGCATGATGGGGGAGTCTGACGGTCAATCTGTATATCGCAGAACTCTGGGTGTTGTTTGTAGGTCACAAAACAATAGAATCAAAATCTTGAGCTCGCCATCCCAGGAGTCCAAGTTTCAATTTGTATATCGTGGAACTCCGGGTGTTGTTTACAAGACACGGAACAATAGAGGCACAATTTTGAGCCCACCAACCCGGTAACCCGCGATCAAAAAAGTGGCTAAGTATGGAATTGGAAAGCGGTCGGTTGGACTCGCGATATAGAAGCATGAGTGGAAATGTGAACCTATGAGTCTGCCAACCTGCACACCTACACATTTTCAAAAAAATGACTAAGTAAAGTAACCACAAAGGGAAAGTAGAGGGGAAAAATAAAGGGGAATTTGGTTAAGTATAGAAGAGGGGGAAAAAAGGGATAAAAGAGAGTGGGAAAATAGAAAAGGAGAGGGAAATTTTTGAAAGCGAGAATTTTCAACAAAGCCCCATTGTTGCCAAATCATCATTTTCTAGTCCAATATTTTATCCACATACTCGTTTTGTGTGTTTGATTTACTATCACTATTGGTATACCTTTTCGAAGATTGTACTTCAGCTTCTTATGTTGTGGCATATAAGACTTCATCCTCTTGTCCAATTAGTCTGTTTCTTTCAATGTAGCAATGCAGAAAATACAATGGACATGAAGGTAAGTTGGTATGTAGAAAGACATGTAAAAAACTAAATACAGTTCTATTTATTTCAATGTAGCAGTACAAAAAATACAATTGACAGGAAGATAAGTTATTATGTAGGAAGATATGTAGTATATACATATAATAAATTAGGTGCAAAGCAGTAGAATAAATATACAGACAATAAATTAAATACAAAACAATGGAATATGAAATAAGGGTAGAAGCATGCACCTTTGTATGTCTTCTTCTACATGTGTGGTTAAGATCCCTTCGTCATGTCCAATTATTCTGTTTGTTTCAATGTGGGAATGCACAAAATACAATGAACATGAATGTAAGTTGGTATGTAAGGGAAAACAAGTAATATGTACATATAGTAAATGAGAATCAAAGGAATAGAGTAAAAGATAGAGTTAGAAGAATGCACATTTGTTTTTCTTGATCCATGGTTGTGATTATATAGAATTTTTTCTGGAAAAAATCTATTACAAGCCAGAAAATATTAAGAAGTTGGATGATCCTAGCTTAATGATTATGTTTTGTGCAAAAAAGTATCTAGATATGCTTTGAGACATGGAAATATGATTTTGTAATATGGTTGATGTATATTTCATAATTCAAGTACAAGACAAATTGTATCATGGTCAGAGCAGTATGTGTCTAAGATAAAGAGGGTGTACTGTGAAATCAGAACATTTGACCATAAATGGTCAATAAATTTGTTTTGTACATGCTTTATATTATCCAAAAGAAAGAGGAGATTGTAATTGCACATGTATTTTTCCAATTCTTTTTTTATGGAACTATTTTATAGCATGTCAACATTGAAGTCTCCTAGAATGATAATGGTTTCGTTCAAATATAAATGGTGTAATGCATTTGAAACAACATTCATTATGTTGGGAAATGTTGCATGTGGAGCGGCATAGAGATTCAATATTGCAATTTTCAATCCATGGAAAATTAGTCTTGATAGCACCATCTCAACATTTTTTTCTTCGAAATGCATATGATCCAAAATCATTATATGTTTTTTCACTAATATCATCACTCCATGCATAATGTAACTTGATATGCAATTGTGATTTGGAAATTTTATGTTTTGCATACATAATGTCATGTATATTTCTTGCAAGCACAGAATATCAGATTGCAATGTGTCATAGTCATTGAGTATATCATTCATATGTGCATTTAAGTTGCGCATGTTAAGAGAGAGAATTGATACATATGAGTTTCTTTGTATGGATTGGTAATCATATTGCAGATGCCATTTTTCACTAGTCTGAAGGCATTTCATCTCAGTATCGACTTTATGTTTGACTTTGAAGTTATATTTTGTAAGACAGCTTAGAAAATACAAGGACTCTATGTTTCTGACACAGGACAGAGCTGTGTATACAATTCCATGTATTCATATTCCAGCAGGGTCGAAGGAAACACTATCAAGCGTTATCCCTTGTGATCTGTGGATTGTACGTGCACATGCAAGTTGAATTGGAAATTTCTTTCGAATCTTCAGTTGACCTGTCTTTGCCGATGTTGATATTGGTTTTGATATTTACAATATAGGTGTCCATTCACACAAAGTGTTTGAATTATATAGTTAAGCTAACTTGTTGGCTTGTCGATGGCCAATATGCGGGTCATGGAACTTAATACAGAGGACATCAACTTTTTATGTTTTGGCATAAGCTTTGAGTATTCCATCTGCACCATTCACTAGGCCATCATGTGAATCATAGTTTCACACATATATTTCAACTAGCATGTCTAATTTCAGGACAAGTTGCAAAGGGAAAGTTGTTGTATGTTGATGACATGGTACATTGCCATGGTTTTCTTCTTCAAGATCAATTGAATTGATGATGATATAATTTTTAGGCATGAGCGATAGCATATACTTGTTATGTGTTGCAACATACTTATTCTTGTAGAATAGGTAAGGGAAGGTTGGGTCGGTCGGGGAAGGTTGCATGCAACTTGAATTGATATATGTTAAGTCATCACATGTTTGGTTGTTTGTCCGCATTCTATTTAGAATTGCAATAAAATTTTCATTTGTCTGGCGCATTGTAATATGTAATTCAAAACATTTTATGTTGTCTTTCCAAAAGTCATGCGTCATTGTTTGCATGTTGACCATAGGTTTCTCAAATATGAGAGAACCTTGTATGGGTTATTCCTGGTAAAGATCCCCACATAATACCATATCAAGGTTTCCAAAGTATTTGGTTTGGACATGTTTTATGTTTCTCAGTCGATTGTCAATGGAAAATTGTTGGTTTCTTAAGTGTAGATTGTATCACTTCAATGTACTCATCTTCTATCAGATTTAGTTCCACCAAGAAGTCTCTTTCAAAGATGTCAATACGTATGGAAATGATCTATCAATCCATTGTGCAGCTCAGTCGAGGAATAAAAAAAGTGCAGTAGAAATTGAAATACATCGAAGAGGCAATCTCCTGCAGTATACAAAAATGCATCTAATCTGAAAATGGCATTGTTGTGCAATACTTGGTCAATGTTGTCATGTACAATGGAGTGTGCATCTATTTGATAGAATTCAATATCTATTGCTTGCTCCATATTTTAAGTTGTGATTTTCAATATGTTTCTTAGTTATGTTTAGATAATATGAAAATAGCAAAAAAGATAAGTATAAGTTTGGGAGTGCATACCAACTCTGTTATGTATCTTTCAACCTTTGTTCATCTCAAATCCAGTGCTCTGTGGTTTCTATAACATATGACAGAGAAACAAAGCTACAATTAGTGCCCAAGCATATAGAAGAGATAATGCAAACAAAACAATAGTATCAATTTTCTCAGTACAAAGATTGAGTATTTAGCTAGCAAATCTCAAAACACCGTCCCAACAATTTTCTATGTGTAAAGCCCATTTTATAAACTATATGGAAGAAAGTTAGCTAGAAAATCGCAAAACACTGACCTAACAATTTTATGTGTGTCAAGCCCATTGGCCAAATGAAATTTGTTAGTTTAACAATCTTTTTTTCGTCTTCTCAACAACTATTGGAAGTCTTAACCCTTATAAGAGTTATATTTATCATATGGGAGGATACTCTGAAATCAACATTAATGTTTGGACCTGGCTCATTTTGTGTTTTATCTTCATCCTTTAGTGAGGATTTACATTTCAGGTCTTGGAACTCTCTCTTTATAACTTACTGAAATATGTCACCGATAAAGATGGATAATGCTTGACAATGATGTGCAATTTTGTTGTAGCTTGGTTACCTTTGTATCATACTTATCCCTTCTACACCTACCTACAGTTTTCTTCTACAAGAACATTTTGCCAAGGCATGTAGGTACTCATTCCTGGGAAAGGTGGAAATATCATGGAGGGCATGGTGGGAAGGCTAAATAATTTCCTTATCCAATTGAGGCATTTGATTTCCACTTCGTCACGTAAGGCAAAGGACCGGTATTTGTAATGATAGGAAAAATGACAGTCGAAGTTGTGCAGATGACATTGACACACACATGGTGCAGAGTTTGGGGAAAAAAATGAAGGAAAATTTAAGAGCAGGAGGAAAAGATATTCCAACCTCTATGGAAAGTTTGTAGGATAGGAATGATGAATACATACCTAAAACTTCTTACTTTCCAACTGTAAATAGTGAATAGTAAAGAACGAATAGGAATGAAACTATGGTATTGAAACTTACTCATCAATGATGAACGATAGAATCGCAGGTCCAATTGCGAGTGCAGGATTTCAACCCTACAAAGTGCAACAACAAGTCCTGGAATTACCCAGGATTTGCATTTCAGGTCCTGGAACTTTTTCTTTATAACTTACTGAAAGAGGTCATTGATAAAGATGGATAATGCCTGACAAGGGTGTGCAATTTTGTTGCATCTTGGTTACCATTGTATCATACTTATCCCTTCTACAACTACCTGCAATTTTCTTCTACAATAACATTTTGCAAAGGCATCAAGCTTGACATCGTCTTTTCATTTGAAAGAAACGGGTTTGATTCCCATAGGGGATAGGTAGGTACTCATTCTTGGGCAAGGTGGGAATATCATCAAGGGAAAGGTGGGAAGGCTAAATAATTTCCTTATTCAAATGACAGTCGGAGTTGTGCATACGACATTGGAACTTTTTTATTTATAACTTAATGAAATATGTCACCAATAAAGATGGATAATTCCTAACAATGGTGTGCAATTTTGTTGTAGCTTGGTTACCATTGTATCATACTTATCCCTTATACACCTACCTGTAGTTTTCTTCTACAAGAACATTTTCCAAAGGCAACAATCTTGACATCGTCTTTCCATGTTAAATCCACGGGTTTGATTCTCGTAGGGGATAGGTAGGTACTCATTCACAGGCAAGGTGGGAATATCATCGAGGGCAAGGTGGGAAGGTTAAAGAATTTTCTATTCAATTGAGGCGTTAGATTTTCATTTCGTCACACATGGCAAAGGACCGGGATTTGTAATGCTAGAAAAAATGACATCCGGAGTTGTGTAGACGACATTGACATGCACATGGTGCAGAGTTTGGGGACAAAATTGGAGGAAAATTTAAGAGCAAGAGGAAAAGATATGCCAACCTCTATGGAAAGTTTGTAAGATAAGAATGATAAATAAATACATAAACATTCTTACTTGCAAACTGTAAATAGTAAACAGTGAACAACGAATATGAATGAAACTATGGTATTGAAACTTACTCGTCAATGATGAACGACAGAATCGCAGGTCCAATTGCGGGTGCACGATTTGAACCCTGCAAAGTGAAAAAACAGCTCCAACTGTGGGTGCAGGACTCCAACCTTTCACAGTTGAAGCAAACAAAAGCAAGACGCAAGCAACAAACCAGTGAGAAAGCACCAACATGTCCAACTGCAGGTGCAGGACTTCAGCCTTGCAAATTTGAACCAAACAACAACAAGCAGCAACCAACGAACCAGTGAACAAGCAACAACCAGTGAATTAGTAAAGAATATATGTATCTTCAATGATGACTAAATTGCATTCCAAACATAGAAGAAATATGAAACATATGATCACTATGCGAGTGGCGGTGGACAACAATATTGCCCAAATTCACTCCAAGATTGTATGCGAAAATTGGAGGAAAAATATACTATGACGGGCCTATTTAAGTAAACATTTAAGGTTGTCAGACATGTTTAAGGGCCTCGCGCTATGTAAACATTTAAGTTGTTAGGCCTATTCAAGTACCTCAAAAAGAGTGTCAATGCTCAAAACTTTCGGTATGTAAACATTTCAATAAAAATAAAAATTAAAAAAGAGCGTCGATGCTCAAAACTTTGGATATCTAAACATTTCCAACATTGGGAATAGCAAAGCTGGCAATAAGGCTTTGAATCTATTCTCCAATAAGATAATGACAAATAATTATTTTTTATTATATAAAAAATAATGCTTTTTATTTTCTAGTTCTAACAATAGAAATTGTACAAAAATTTATAGTCAAAAGACAAATTAATATGAAGTCAATGAATTATCAATCGTCATAGTCCATTTACACCTTTAGCAGAAACTAATAATATATATTTCATCATGACTACTTAATTTATTTGTCATTACTTAGTGATGAACGAGTCACAATATACGAAGTTTAATGTACAACGTATATGATTGCGTTAAGAGAAGAAACGTTTTTATGCTTAATTTCAACCTTAAACGTTTTAACTTTTTAAAAATGCTTTGAATACGTTACCATAACATAAAATAATGCAAGAGGCAATGTGTGCAACATGTATTTTTTTTAAATGCTTTGAATTTAAGTTAGCATAAAATAAAATAATGCAAGAGGTTAAGTTAGCATAAAATAAAATAATGCAAGAGGTAACGTGGGCAATATGTAAAGTATTTTTAGTTTTAATAGACATTTATCTTCATAATTATTATTAAATATTTTAATAAATAAATGAATATAAATTTGTTTAAATTTTTAATATTTAAGTTAGTAAATTTATTAACAATAAATTATGGAAGAAGAATAATGTTTTGATATTTAAGGTTATAACTGTGATCTCTATTAATACTATTTCAATATTTACATGTAGTGGTATTATTATATGTAATCTATATTAATACTATTTCAATATTTATATGTAGTGGTATTATTATATTGAGATAAGACTCTTTACTCTTTTCAAATGTTTTTGGTCTTGGACAATGAATATGTTTTTGTTTAGTTAGAAATTAGTTTTAATTATTTTTATCTTATAAAGAATTAGTTTGAATAAGTGTTTTTTTTTTAAATTTAAAAAAAACATATATATTAATTTTTTTTTCAAATTTATAAAAAGCTAATTTTATGGTTAGTGATAAATTTAGTATCAAAAAAAATATTTTTAAAATTAAAATGTATTTATATTTTTAAGTACAAATAAAATATAATAAAATCAATTTTTATTCACATAAATATATATAATATATAAATATTTTTATTAAATATATTTATTTTTAAATAAAAATGAAATATAATAAAATCTAATTTATTCACGTATAAAATATAGATATTTATGTCAACTGGAATTTAAATATAATATTGTATGATTTATTATAGATGTTATTAATGAATGAACCAATTTGTCAATTAAAAATATATATAAATATTTGGGTTAAAACTTGGTCACTATCCACTCTTACCAAATGTTTTTGGACGGGAACAATGATCATGTTTTTGTTCAGCTAGAAATTAGTTTTAATTGGATTAGATCATGATCATGTTTTTGTTTAGTTAGAAATTAGTTTTTATTGTTTTTATTTAATAATAAAAAAAATTGAATAAGTGTTTTGTTGCAATCTTATGATATTTAAGAAGGTGGAAACGAACATACACATTATTTTTCATCTTATATTTATAAAAAGTTAATTTTATAATTAATGGTAAATTTAATATTTAAAAAAAATATTTTCAAAATTAAAAGATATAAATAAATTTTACTTAAGTAAAAATATAATAAAATCAATTTTTATTGGATAAAAAAATATAATATATAAATATGTGTGTGAACTTTGATTTAGAAAATCAGAAGCATACAATTTTCAAAACATCTTTGTGACACTAAGAGGGTAGAAGATGAAAAACATCTCTTCTTAGATTTCTCACTCTATACCCAAATTAGATCTCAATTTAAAAATATTTTCCACAATACAGACCTTGCTAACCTCCTAAGTCATCAAAACTATGGATATCTTATTGGTCTCACTAGACGTTAATAATCATAATCATCATCATCATCATCATCATCATCATCATCTTTATAATAAAATATAATTTTATTTGAACAAGTATAATATAATAGAAAACAAGAGAAATTTTTGCACTTATTTAAGATAGATCCTAAGAAATTTGGGAGAAAATTCTTACTCGTAAAACTAAAGAAAATAATAATATTCCCTTGAAGGACTAGAATTTCTACCTTAAAAATTTGTATGAATCTCCTAACGTTGTGAACAACATGCCAAACAACTCTACAAAGGATGAAGTATTTTCTATAGAAAACATTAAGTTTGGGGTTAAGCGACTCTCAAAAGGAAAAACTAAGGATATCAAAAGTTACCAAGTTGAAAAATTAAAAATTGATAGACCTATCCTCATCTCTCACTTACATAAGCTCTTCAATTTAGCTATCCAACAAGGCTTCCCAAAACCTTGGACTCGGGATAAAACAAATCTCTCTAATTATAGAACCATTATAATTAGCCCCATTTTAGCTAAACTATATGGAAGTATTTTGGAAAATAAGATCGACACATGTTAGAAATAGATGGAAAAAGAGCTAGAGGTTAGGTTGGGTTTAGAGGCTACCATTCCACTATGGACCACCTTATTACATTTATGATCATTGCAAAGGAGTGTCGTAATGATAAATATGATCTCCTTTGTTGTTTCATTGATTTTAAAAAATCTTTTGACACTGTTCCTAGGACTAACCTCTAGAATAGGTTAGAAGATCTTAAATTCTCTTTTGAGTTAAGAGTTGTTGCAGTAAGGATATATGAGAAATTTATTTCCAAGATTAGGAACACTAAGGGATGGTCATAAGAAATTAATTGTAATATAGGAGTCAAACAAGGTTGTCCCCTATCCCCTACCCCTTTCGACATCTATATTAATAAGTTAGAAGATTGTTTGGAGGATGCAGGTTGTGTTGGCCCGACTCTTGCTAGTTTAGTCATCATCCTCCTTCTTTATGTTCATGATCTTGTTCTTATGGAAAAGAGTCCTTGTGACCTAGGTAAGTAACTAATAACCCCGAAGGACTTATGCTCTAACATGGGAATGACTCGGAACACTAAAAAAACAAAGGTTATGATAATTAAATCCAAAGGCTCACCTATGATACTTTTGTTTAGGAAAACAATAGCTTGGAGAAAGTTCCTTCATACAAGTATCTTGGAATTGATATCCAAAACAACCTCAATTGGAACTATAGCGTTGAAAAAAGGATAGATGGAGTATGGAAATCTTATTATGGGCTCGAAAACAATTGTAAATCAGTAGACCTTTATCTTTGGGATAATAAAAAAACTCCTCTTTCACACACTCATCACTCCAATTATCTTATATGGATGTGAAGTTTGGGGTTGCATTATATCTAGAGAATCTTGGAGAAAGATATAACAGATCCAAAATAATTTTATAACTTATAATCTCAAAATTAAGGGCAATACACCCTATCATATCCTCCTTATAGAAGCAAGTCTTTCCCTCATTGAGAGCATTGCTATGATTAGATACCTAACATACAATAACAAGATAAACTACATGGATGACAAGAGGCTCCCCAAAATTGCTTCAAATTCTAGCCAAAACCACCAGCGGCTCAAGCGAGGATGGCATAAAGATGCCAAATCTTGGCTAAATCATTGGGGAATACAAGAAGAAACCATCATGTAGAATCGATAATATTAAAAATATTATCGCTTCTAAATTTAAGGAGAATATGTGGTGCAATAAACAATTAGTGGATAAAAGGAAATTAAGATACTACAAGGAGGTGGTCAACCATAATTTAGAAGATCAAAATTACCTCTCAATTTTGAAAAGTGCAATGAAGAAAATCGACATTGCCAAAATAAAAACAAACTTTCACGAGCTACATAATGAAACTAAGCTTTGTACAACTCCCAAAACACCATGGGATGAAATAATATGTCACGTTTGTGACACTAAGTGGATAAAAGATGAAAAATATTTCCTCTTAGATTTCCCTGCCTATACCCATACTAGATCCCAATTTAAAAATATTTATCACATTACTGACCTTCTTAACCTCCTAAGTCATCAAAACTATGGTGATTTTGGAACCTTGTCTCAATGTTTTTTAAGCACAAAAATAAAATTTTAAATAAAGTGAAGTAATCTCTTACCTTTTTAAGGTATTAGTCTCATTAGACATTCATCATCATCATCATCATCATCATTATTATCACTATTTTAATACATAAATATTTGTGTAAACTATAATTTAAAAGTGATATTTTATTGTTTATTAAATGTTATTAATAAATTGAAATTAACTTATGATATATTAAATTAAAAATATATATAAATAATTATGTTAACTATAGTTTTAAAAATGAACGATGGTCTCCAAATATTCGTGCAAGCTAGGGTTTGATAGTTGCAGACACAGAGGAGCACATAATGGTTACCAAAAGGGGCGGTAATGGAACCCCCTCATACAAGCAGGTAGTGGTGGATAGGGGCAAAGGCCCACACAGCGGCGGTTTCAAGGAACCAAGGACGAGCGTACCGGGATCAGGACCGGAAAAGAATTAGGAAAGAAACCAGGAAAAAAGGGATCACATGGGGGGAGAAGCTAGCGAAACCTAGAATGATGCGCAAAAATAAGAGAACCCAAATGGGGTAGAAGAGCCCAACCCATGTAAACCAAAGACAACATTGATACCCAAGGTGATATTGGAGGATCCACAAATGCAAATCTACTGGGACCGGATGAATACACATGCACTCATTCGCAATTTCATGGGTTTGTGGCCCATAGAGAGAACATTGTGCAACTAGATAAAATACCATGGAAGCCAAGCAGGGAAGTGGGACTCCACCTGAGGTCGAACGACTTCTTAACAATAGTATTCATGAACTTGGAGGACATGGATAGAATATTTTTTGGGGGGGGCATACTTCCACTCCTCAGCAGGACTGTACATGCGGCCATGGAAGGAAAAATTCTCCCCAGAGAAAGAAACCTTCAAGAATGTACATGTCTGTTTGAGGCTTTACTCCCTGTCGCTAGACTAATGGCTACCCTCCACCTTCAAAGAAATTGGGAACAAACTTGGAAAGTATGTGAATACATCGGAAGAAATCCTAAAATGGATATATACCTCCTATGAAAGGATTTGCATAGAGATGGATGTTTCAGGGGCACTCCCAGAATCCATAAGCTTGGAATTCAGAGATGAGGAATGGATACAAATCATAGACTATGAGAAGATCCCTTTCAGATGTCGAATATGCCATGAACATGGATGCCTGTTCAGAGAATTCCCTCTTAATAAAAAACAAGAAGAGGAAAACACCAAAATATAGGAGGATGGGGATGGATTTATCAAGCCAAACCACATAAAAAAATCAAACAAGAAACCAAGTAAAGGCCCAACGACAAGCAATCTGGAAGCCATGACTTGAACGGAAGGGCAGGAAAAAACCAACAAAGGGGAATAAGGAGAAAAGGAAAAGGAAAAAGCCAAAGAAGCTAAGGAACAAACCACAAATGAGAACACAAACAACCCAAGCAATAATATGGAACAGGGGGTTAGCGCAATTACTATGGACAGAGAAACCATAGATGCCAACACCCACATGTAGAAGGCAGATGAAGATGTAGAAATGACGCCAAGTGAGGTAGCTACAGAAGATCCTGATCTCAGAGATATTGTGGAAAGGTAAGGAATAAATCTCCTAAACATACTGGAGCAATGGAAAAGGCAGGGCATAGACAATGTACCAGTGGAGCAGCTAGATCGTATCCAATACCTATTCCTCCTAAGGGAGGAAGAAAAATCTAGAGGGCTCAAGTGCACACACGGGGAGATAGGACACCTCAGAATCAAAGCTGGTAAGGGACAACTCCAACTCTCACCCAAGCAGACGAGAAGGAAGAAAGACAAGAAATCAAACATCGTAGCCCTACAGGAACTAGGAGCTCTACTGATAAACTCAGGTAAGATTAAAAAGATATTTCCCAACTCCCCCCCACATGTTTAAATGAACATTATAACATGGAATATTAGAGAGCTAAACAACCCATGAAAGAAAAGAATCCTTAAAAACAGACTAAGGAAGGAAAAAACGGACCTTTGTTTCATCCAAGAGACAAAATGTATTGTAGACAAAATTGAAACAATCAGCAAAAAAAAATGGAGCAAGTACCAGACATTGGATGTCGAAGGAAAACAGACGACAAGTGGTATTCTCACTTTGTGTAACCCACAAGTGATGAATTTACTAGCATCTGAAGCCACCAGACACACACTTTCAGTTAACATACAAATCATAGGTAACACAGAGGTGATTCTATGCACTAATGTGTATGGTCCCCAGATGTTGGAAGAAAATAGAAGAATGCTCCTAGACCTAGAAAACCTAAAATATCGTTCCAGCAACCTCCACTGGATCCTGGCAGGGGAATTCAACATCATCACTACACTTGCGGAGAAAAAAGGAGGCACCATGAGACTGGATAGAGATGTGGAAGACTTTTCAGCTTTTATTGACATAATGCAGATGGTGGACATCAAAACCAGTAATGGCCAGTGCACCTGGAACAACAAATGGATAAAGGAACATCAGATAGCAATGAGGCTAGACAAATTATTGGTGTCAGAGTCCATTATTCTAAAAGGTTTAAATTTAGACTACAACATTCTTCCCTGGGGGGTTCAGACCACTGGCCAGTCCAATTGGAAACAAACTTCCAAACCACACCAAGGAATAGACCATTCAGATTCGAGAAATTTTGGATTGAACATCCCACTTTCAAGGAGAATATCAGCCAATGGTGGCAGGCGCAACAAATAGAGAAAGGGACAAGGATGTTCAATATTTATAAAAAACTTAGGTACATCAAACATAAACTCAAGGAGTGGAACAAGGAAATCTTTGGAAACATAAACCAAGAAAAAAAAATATTGAAGAGAGAATGAGGAAACTTTAGGAAATTTGCATAGACGAGGGATATACAGAGGATAGGAAAAAGGAAGATACCCAAATGACCCAAGAATGGGAAGCAATATGCTAACAGGAAGAGACTCTATGGTGCCAAAATTCCAGAATTAGGTGGCTAAAGGAAGGAGAGCGGAATACAAAGTTTTTTCATATAACAACCATTGCTAGAAGAACCCACAACAAAATCCTGAAAATTCAGGATTAGGATGGGATCGAGAGAGAGTCGCACAAGGAGATTGAAAACATATTGGTAAACCACTTCCAGGGGATAGCCCAGGAACCCAACCAAGACTGAACGGAGGCCATACAAAGGATAACTCAGCACATCCCCAGGCTAGTTACTGAGGAACAAAATATCAACCTAAACAAACCCATCGCTAAGGAGGAAGTTGACCAAGTGGTCCAAGATATGCCCAATGGAAAGGCCCTAGACCCAGATGGCTTCATGTTGGAATTATTCAAAGCCTATTGGGAAGTGGTCAAACAGGATGTTTATGGGGTGGTGGAAGACTCCAGATGCTTGGCCTCCATTTTGAAAGCACTAAATGCCACAATGATTACTTTAATCCCCAAAGAAAATGAAGCAAGGATCCCAGATCGCTAAAGACCCATATCTTTATGCAATGTGGTCTACACGATAATCTCCAAAGTCATATCCAATAAACTGAAACCCCTCCTACCCACATTGATTTCATAGGAACAGGCGGGTTTTGTAGAAGGGAGACAAATTGTGGACAACATCATCCATGCCCATGAGATGATACACACACTGAAACTCTATAGGAGAGGGGGGATGATAATCCAACTTGACCTAGCAAAGGATTATGACAAAGTTAGTTGGCACTCTATGGTCGAGACTCTGAAAGATTTTGGCTTTGCACAACACTGGATCAATTGGATTGTCAGCCTAGTCTCAATGACAAGTTACTCTTTTTTAATCAATGGAGCCCCAACTAAACCCTTCTGGCCTTCAAGAGGCATCAGGAAAGGAGACCCGTTGTCACTGTTCCTATTCATTCTGATGATGGAAGGACTCACTAGAAGTATAAAAAGTGCAACTACAGCAGGATAAATAATAGGCGTAAAACCTTTCACAAGCTGCCCTACCTCCATGCACCAACAGTTCGTTGATGACACCTTACTCCATGGCACACCCACGGTCATGGAAGCGAAATCCTATAAAATAATATTAGAAGAGTTTGGGGAAGCCTCAGGCTCGGAGATCAATCACTCCAAATCCATGATCTATTTCTTTAATACCAACCCAACAATTCAAAGAAACCTGGCAAATATTTTGGGGTTTGAATGCAAGACGCTCCCAATGAAATATTTGGGAATCCCCCTAACAGACAAAGCATGCAAAATGGCAACCTGAGAAGGATTGATCAAAAAACTACAGGAGAGGGTTAAAAACTGGATTTACAGATTCCCCAACCTAATGGGGAGACTTATTCTGACAAAATTAGTTCTGCAAACAATTCTGACCTATATGATGTCAATGTTTCCCTCTCCCAAAGGAATACTCCAAAAAATAAAAACCATCAAAAGGGACATCCTATGGTGAGGAGCGGAAAGCAAGAAAAAATGGGCCCTGGTCACCTGGGAGAAGGTTTTCAAAACCAAATGCAAAGGAGGCATGGGGTTACAAGACCCACATGTAACCAATGATGCCTACGAGGCGAAACTATGGTGGAGATGGGTAAAAGAAAAGTAAACATCATGGGAAACCCTCTGGAAGGCCAAGTATGCCCCGGATATCAATGAATAAGATCGAATTTGATTTATGGGCACAAGGGAGGGATCAACCATCTAAAATCTATCTTGGCGCAACAAAACCTGGATCCAGAAACATAGCTTCTAGGACATGAGGAATGGTAAAACAACCAGATTCTGGGAGGACGCGTGGCAACAGAAACCCAGAATGGAAAATCCGAATAGGGAGGAACTCCAATAGAAGCTAACCGTGCAAGGAAAAATCAAAATCCATGACTACTGGAAACAAGAAAGTGATTGTGACAGATGGAGGATCTGGGACAAACTCAACACACAAAATAGAGATCGGATCGCAACAATAGCGAAGGAGGTAGAGGAGGAATTGGGGAAAAGGAAAATTGTAGTCTCAAAAGAAGAGGACCAAATAAGATGGGGCAGTAAAAATAGTGGGGAATTCAACTTAAAATAAGCTCAGAACTACATCACGGCCCAGGATCAAGTAGATCCAGCGCAACAGTGGGGAAATATTTGGGACAGCCCCTAGTGGCCAAAAATCAAAATTTTCAAATGGTTATACTCCACAACCAAATTCTAACTTGGGAAAACCTAAGGAAAAGGGGTTCCATAGGCCCATCACGATGCCACCTCTATCAAGCAAAGGAATAAAATACGAATCACCTCCTCGATGAATGTAACACAACAGAGAACTGGGATTGGGCGGCAAGCATCTTTCGTCGATCCAATAGGACTTGAGGTAACATCAACGCAACCATCAATAACTAGAATGAGAGTTATAACAAAAATGAAATGGTGAACCTCTGTTGGAATCTCTTGCCAGGGATGATCATATGGGCAATATTGAAAGAGAACCGACGCATCTTCCAGAACGAAAGCCTTCTAGAAGGGAAACTCAAGGAAGAAATAATATCTCAAATACGAGAAATGGTGCAGAGCCGCAACTGCCGGACTAGAAAAGTGCAACCCATAGGCCATGACTCTTGAATCCTGGAATTTTTTCACCTAAAATACGGGCACAAAAGCACACGGGTAGGGAGGCCACCACAACTCCAATCAAGAGAGAAAACCTTGACACCACCTTCGACAGGGTTCCTCAAGTTAAATTTTGATGGAGCAGAAAAAGGAAACCTAGGAATGACATGGATGGGAGGGGTGACCAGAGAAAGTGGTGGAAACATAATCCGGCTGTACGTTGGGAGTATGGGAAACTCAACCAACGACGCAGCAGAATTTGGAGCCCTGTATATCGGGCTCGAAATTTGAAGCCGCAAAAGGATGAACAACACTATCATGGAAGGTGACTCCACCTTGGTCATCAAGACAGTAAAGAGACTCCAAAATGGCACAAGTGTGGGCAAAGTGCAGAGACACTAGCGCCTGGCACACTCCCTACAAAAAATTCAGGAGAATCTGCAAATGATTAACAAAGTCAAGTTGCATTGGGTACACAGGTCAGTAAATGACTTGGTGGACAAAATTTCCAACGAGGAGCTTAGCAAGGAAGGACTGAAACTACTACCTGGATCAACATCCCGGAAGGATGATTCAAAATGGACTACCTCCAACTAGCGACAAAATACTATGACAACAACTTAACCAAGGAAGGTCACATCGAGGAGGGCATTGAAAGGCCCAAGGGATGCACGAAGGACCCAGGCAAGACATGATTGTCCAACACTTGACCACCAATCACAATGCAGGATCAGATTATACCACAGGCAAGGGTATGAAAACAATATCGTGTCAATAGTAGGATTTGCGGGGAAAGACCATGGGAAAGTATCGACGACATACAGCAGGCAACGAATGACATAAGGCAAGCGGGATTGACACGAACCAGTATTGACCCACCATGCCAAAGACCAGGTGTGGGGAGATGCTCAGTAGGATATCAAAAGAGAAAGGGCAAGGGATTGTATAGGGATAACAGTGGAGCCATCATGATCATATGTACTACGACGGGGAAAAAGGACCAGAAGGTTCACCTCTACGGGAAGACCATGCTTGGAAGGACAAACCCGTAGCGGGGAATTCTCAATAAGATAAGAAACAATAGTAATAGAGGTAAACAGAAGAGCACAACTGCATGAGCCACCATAGACACAAGGGTAGGAAACAGGTTGAGAATCTAGAAAAGGAGCTTCCATAGGCTAGAAAGGATGTGTGAATGAAGCAAATGAACAGCAAAAGGAACCCCCTAGAGAAGGATACTTAGAAAAATCCCTGGTGGGTTTCAAGGATGGAGTAGGAGGCCAAGGAAGCAGAGGGTACCTTTTACACCTTGGTTGCACCGAAAGGAAAGGTGACCATTAACTGTTTGGAAAAGGAAATCAAAAGAAGTCGCAAGGGAAAAACATGGGATGCTCTGACTCAAGGTAACTGACCCAGGAGCCATGCAACCCAGGGAAACCCTTTACCACAAAACGATGGATATGGTGTGGAAAAAAAAGATGTTTATTGGAAAAGTGAGCTCGGAAAGGGAGGACGTCAGACGGGAGAGCAGCAGGGAACACATGAAACTATTGCAGGAAATCCTCAGATGCCTCAATAGTTTGGAAACCATTACCAGACTTCTAACTGAGATCAAGAAGGACCAGCAAGCCAAGATTGAGCAGTTGGCTGCTCAATTCCACCTCTTCCTACGCTACGTCCATCACATGGAAATCACGCTAGCCGATGAGAATGGAGCACCAACACACATCAGAAAGACTCACATGGTTCCCCAAAAGGAGTAGAACAAGGGCCAGGCTGATGAAGGAAAGAAGCATATCATCATCCTAGACTAGCATCTAGTTAGTCTATTGGCAAGTCAATCGGGTCAGTCCCGCGTCTATTTAGTCTATGTTTCTCTTTTTCATGTTTGTTGTGATTATCTTGTCAAAAAATAGATATGGTAGGACTAGGATAGTTTCCCACCATGGCAGTCCAGTCACACCCCTTGCTTTTTTCAAAAAACGCAACTCGGGAACCTCTGGTCTGGTTTCCTTTTTGACAGACGAGGGAGTTCCCATTTTTTGTACTATAACCCTCTTTTAGTAATACAGGCTCTTAAACTCACTTACAAAAAAAAAAACTATAGTTTAAAAATGATATTCCAAAATATATAAATATTTGTGTCAACCATAATTTAAAAATGATATTTCATAATTTTTTTTAGAGATGTCATTAATGAAAAAGTCAATGTAGAGTAATTTATTTATATAATAATCCACAAAACTATGTGAGGCAAACAATTTATCATATATTAAATTATAAAATAATTTATGTATAAGCTCACAATGGCCCCCACGGTCCATAATATTCTCACTCCCCTCCCAGACACTCATTTCCCAACCGTGGCGAGCATTTAAAATTTATATTAGGAAAAAATATTTTTGAAAATTGATTTTCACTGTTCAAAGTAGATATATGTTAACTTTCATCCAGAATCATTAAGTTGGGAATTTAAAATAATTATATATATATATATATATATATATATATGATGATGATGATGATGATGATGATGATGATGATTAATGTCCACTAATACCAAATTGGTCTATCATACTTTAAGAGGGTAAGTGTTTCCTTGTGATTCTTTAGAATTTTATTTTTGTGCTCGAAAAGCATTAAGAAAAACTTTCCAAGATCACCATACTTTTGTTGAGTTAAGAGGTTAGGAAGTTTGGTAGTGTGACAAATATTTTGAAAATGAGATMTAATATGGGTATAGGCTCGACAATCTAAGGGAAAGTGTTTTTCATCTTCAACCTTCTTAGTGTCACAAAGGTGACACACTCTTTCATCCCATGGCGTTTTAGGAATTGACCAACGCCCAGTTTCAATATGGAGCTCGTGAGAATTTGTTCTTATCTTAGCAATGCTTATTTTTTTCTTTACACTTGGCAAAACAGATAGATAATTTTGATATTCTAGATTAGGGTTGATTATATCCTTATAATACCTTAATTTTATTTTTTCCTCTAACTCTTTATCACACCACATTTTCTCCTTAAATTTTGATATGACGTTTTTTTTAATAGTATCTTTATTCAGCAAAATGGTGTCTTCCATGATTCCCCAATAGTTTAGCCAATATCGAAAATATTTATTCCATCCTCACTTGAGTCGATGGTGGTTATGACTCAATTTTGAAGCAATTTTAGGAAGCCTCTTGTCTTCCATGTTTTTTAAATTGTTCTTATACATTCGGTATCTAGTCATAGCCATTATCTCAATGGGGGAGAGGCTTGTTTCTAAGAGGAGGATGGGATAGGGCGTATTTCCTTTAATTTTGAGATTATAGGTTATAAAATTCTTTTTTATTTGCTCTATCTTTCTCCAGGATTCATGAGAGATACTATAGCCCCAGGCTTCACATCCATAAAGAATAACAGGTGTAACAAGAGTCTCAAAGAGGAGTTTCTTCTTATCCCAACTCCGGAGATCAGTTGATTTACAATTGTTTTCAAGCCCATAATAAGATTTCCATCCCCCAATAATCCTTTTCTCAATACTATAATTCCAATTGAGCTTATGGTTAATATAAATTCCAAGACATTTGTATAAAGTCACTTACTCCAAGTTTTTGTTTTCATATACGAAGGTATCATAAGGGATCTTATTGGATTTAATAATCATGACCTTAGTCTTATCAGTATTAACAATCATACCCATATTGGACCAAAAATCCTTGAGGATTCTTAGTTGGTTTTCAAGATCATGGGGACTCCTTTCCATAAGAATGATATCATCGTCATAAAGAATAATATTGATGACTATACCAGTGAGAGTAGGGCTGACACAACATGCTTTTTCCAAGCAATCTTCTAACTTGTCAATGTATATGCCAAAAAGGGTAAGGGACAAGGGACAAACTTGTTTGACTTTGATATTGCAGTTCATATCTTTTTACCAGCCCTCAGCATTTTTAAACTTAGCAATAATGTTCTCATACATCCTTATTGCAACATCCCTCAACTCGAGAGGCACTTTTATCTCTTCCAACCTATTCCAAAGTTTTTTCCTAGTAACCATGTCAAAAGCTTTTCTAAAGTCAACAAAACAACAAAAAAGATTGGTTTTAGTATTGCGGAACTCCTCTGCAATGATCCTAAAGGTAACAATATGGCCCACAGTTGAATGATATCTCCTAAACTTGCCCTGTCCTTTATCTATTTTATCTTGACTTTCTAGCCAAAGGTTAATCTTCTTTTCCAAAATAATTCCATAAAGCTTGGCTAAAATTGGGCTAATCATAATGGTCCTATAAATAGAGGGAATGTTTCTATCCCCATTTTTAAAAATAGGAACAATCAATATTTGTGTCTAGGGTTTAGAGAAGCCCTTCTTGACTGCTAAATTGAAGAGCTTGTGTATGTGATGGATAAGGATAGGCCCTTCGATTTTAAAACTTCATCTTGGTAGCCTTCAATGTCCTTAGCTTTCTCATTTCCAAACCGCTTAACCCCAAACTCTATGTTATATAAAGAAAAAATGTATTCCTTTGTAGGGACAATAGGTATGGTGTCCATGGAATTAGGGAACTTGTAAAGACTTTTAAGGTAGGAATTCCAGTCCATTAAGGGAATCCTATTATTTTCTTTAGTATTGTGGTTTAGAATTTGGCTCCAAAACTTCTTAGGATCCAACTTATATAGTTGTGAAAGTCAATCTTGCCTTTTATTGATATAGTACCTTCTTTCCTTTTAATTAGGGCTTTGTACGTATTGATCTTATCGAGTTTTAAGGACTCATTAGAAGCATCCCTAATGGTTTTCCTAGCAATTTTACATTCTTTATCATACCAAGGGTTGGTCCTTCAATTATTCTTTTTATAGGACACCTCGAAAGAGAACTTGTTAATAGAAGTGGAAAGGCTAGTTGTAAAATTATGATAGAGTTCTTCAATGCAGTTAAGATATTTGATTTACTATTTAAATCATTTAAGAAAATGTCAAATTTACTTTTGTCAAAGCGCAGATTCCTTTGATTATCAGAATTCTCTTCAATGGCGCTCCTATGCATGGAAAATTTTAGAGTTAGGGTTAAAGATTTATGATCAGAGTCAAGCTCATGTTCATTTAAAAGGTCAAAAGTTATTATTTTGTTGGAAACAGGGATATCACATATCACATAATCTACAACACTACTACCTATCCCATGAATACAAGTCATTTGGTTGGACTTTGGACACTTCATTACTCCATTGCAAATTATTAGGTCTTGAGAGCTGCAGAGCTTGACCAACTCAATACTAAACAAACTCTCAATTAGGTCTTCAGATCTTCTTTTGTATCTATTAGATAAACAAGGTCCTCATCTAGCCATAAAGGATTATGGTTGGAATTAGTACTTAAAAGATTAGCTTGTTTCATTGCAGTCCTAGCATTAAAGTATCCTAGCAAGAGGATTTTACCTTCATTTTTCAAACTATAAATATTTTGTTCTAAGTTATTATAGGGAAAATTGTTATCTAGATTGTTTTTCTTATAAAAAAATAGAATTAATAGGTGCAAAATAGCAAATTGCTAAATACATATTCTTAGCATTGGTGTCTAAAATTTCTATCCAAATGTACTCATTGAGAGGGTCAATATTATGAAGTTGAATGTGAGGAGAAATACTCTTTCTAATATAAAAATCTATGTCTCCTATCCCTCTATGGTGGGATTTTGATTTCCATGCTGACCACAAGACAAATCCTTCTATGTTAGGGACCTTAGACTCCTCATGCTCCCAAGTTTCAACTAGACAGATAATATCAATATCTATGAATTTAGTTTATATATATATAATTTTGGTTTTGGTGGCTATGTTGTTAGTTTAAGTTGTTCGGCCTGACTTTTCCAACGCAACTGGGCTAATTCTCTACTGCATTTGTTGAATAATTCATGTTTTGGAAGCTGAGACACTGTAAACATTTTTCTATAATAATTTTTGAGATCGTTATGGTTGGATATGATAATTTTTTATATCAACATGTTTGGATAATTCACGCTTTCGAAACTATTTCCTTTTGGTTATAATAATTTGTAATATCATTATCTTTGTCTACCTTGTCTATCTTTGACCACGATAACCATTTATAATATTCTTTGTGATATCGATTGCCTAGCTCCTAATGGACTATGCAACAAATCTTCTATTATGATTAAATCTTTTATTGTTTTTTATATAATATATAAATCATTTTATTTTCTTCTCTAGTTGATAAAATTTTGTATATTTATGTATATGTTTAATTTTTTATGAATTTTTTAAAGACTTGTTATTATTTATTATCATTACTATTATCTATTATCCTTGTTACTATTTATTATCAGTGTTATTGTATATTTATGGTTGGATTTCATTAGTTTTAGGTTGACTACAAATATTTTTCTAATTGTTCAATGTTATACATATGCTTAACAAATTAATTATTTTTTTATAAAATTTAAATTACTTTTATACACTTGTGATTGGTTAACCAATTCGATGTCTTTTGGCCGAGCAATTGTTTTTCCAAACAAAGATAACCTAATTTTTTCCATGTTAGTGGAATAAATACATGTCATGCCATATATTGGATGTGAAGTTCAATGATGCCACGTTTTTGTTTTTTAATCATCTTGTAACCAAATTTATAACTTGATTTACATGTATTTGTTTTTTAACAATTTGGTTTGATGTCTCTATTATAACTCCCATAGATGGAGTTTCTTATTTTGTATATACCACATCCATATTATCTCTATTATAACTTGCATAGATGGTTGTGCATACAATCAATTCCATATCTACACTTAGTGGTAGACCATCCATGAATGAAAAACCCATATATAGGCTTCCTAGTAGACCATCCATGAACGAAATTCCATTTTTTCCTTCTCACTCTCCCATGGGTTGAAAATCTCTTTAACAACAATGTGAAGTGGATTACTCAACTTTTTATATTTTTGAATCTTTTTAATTCATTAATTACATTGCAGTGGTTTTGATTGTAAATCCATGGTCATGGTAATTATATGTTTTGATTGCAAATTGTTGTACATGGTAACTATATACATTAAATGTTTGGTCCCAACTATTTGTAAATTCAATTATCACTATGGCCACCATTGTCTGAAAATTTATCATAGAACAATCATTGATTAATCTCTTTTTTAGTTACAGAAAGATATATATTTTGATTTAAGCATAGAAGTTCTTTAGTTTATAGTAATGTGTTACTCTTTGGAACTATTAAGTTTATTAATTATGTGTGATGATCCTGGTTTTTGGGGATTTTTAAGTTGTTGGCACTTAAAATTCATTAATTTTATCTTCCTTTTACTTAATTATTATAATTTTCATAAATAATTTAACATACACCATTTTAATTTCATAAGTTAATGTTAAGCTCAAACCTATATAGACATATTTTTTATTTAACACTTCTCCTTTCAAATTTATTCACGATTTATTTTATAGAATAAATAATAATCAGTTGAGGATTTATTTCAAAGAATTTTGTTGTCTTATATTATAACAAGAGGATGTCATTATTTGTTGGTTTTAGTATAATTTTTATTGTTATTATGAATATATTTTAAGTAATTTTGATACATAATTCCCCACCACTTGATGTGAAACACTAGTTTTAGGACACAGGCTAATGCAAACAATTTTGGTATTGGTATAAGTATCTTAAAGATGTTGGAATGCAATGTTGTAATTCAAATTTATGGATGAATTCAAATCTATGCACCAAAATATTTTCAGCAAGGACATCCCCATTGTAGTGGCCATTGTAGTGGCACTTGTATTAATATAACACAAAAAATATGATGGAAACCAAGACCACTAATATTTACATTAATATATAACACAAAAAAAAATGAATACTAGAAGTTTATGTCTTCCCTGGTTGCTCATCCATCTAGGTTTCAAGGTCTTCATCTAACAGAGTTTGATATTGTCCCTTCATAATTTGAAAGATTGGTCTATCTCCCCCTCACTACCAATCCAATTTCTTGCATAGCTATGCACAATAATCTCAATATTGAATATTTATCTACAAAGGGTATCAAATATTTCCCTTGCTTTTAACTTGCGCATGATATTTTGGTATTGGCTCGCTTTCTCCTCCACTATTTGAACAATAAAGGATTTGATGAGCCAATGTAACTCTATTAGCTTGAATATCTTAGTATCACATGTTCTAGAGTACCTGAGTACCTTGGATCGGGGATCCAACCTTCAAACTCTGCTTCTACATGTTTTTTGGAAAATTTTTGTTGTTATGGTTGTTTCCTTTGTTTCCATCTCATATTTGGGTGTCTACTTCCCTTGTATAATTTGTTTTGGGCACGAGTCATGCATTGATGTGTTTGGATGTGTTGAGGATTATTTCTAGTGGTTGTATTTCCTCTGGAAAGCCCACTTTTTCTACTCTCCGGGACATCAACTTTGTTTCCAGGTCGCATGGTTGAAGGTTTGGACCAAACAAGATAGGTTGGTGGACACCTGATAAATAAGGGATTTTTCAACCACATCATGGGGTGTTCCAAATCAAGGCACCAATAAATATTTAGGCTCTGTAAGGGGGTTTCCATTGTGGATAGGAGGGATTATAGAAGCCACATATTAGTACTAATTAAAGGGGTAGGATAGGGATAGAGCTTCCAACAACTCTAAGAGGGTAGAGGAATGAGATCGAAGTTAACAAGGGAACAAGTTGTTATAGATCCAATTAGTAGTAAACCCCATGAATGAGGGGTTGAAAGAGATAGGTTGATGTTTAAGAAATTTAATTGGGAAGAGCGTACAAAACTAAATCCAACAAATTGAAGAGGGTGATGGGGTGCCTCCACATTTCAAACTTATTAACCATCCCATTTTATATTGAATTTCCCTCATTTCAATAACAACAAACTATCCTAATTATAGTTAAAAAAATACAACCAAAGACATAATATCAAGAAGGAAAGCTTGGGATGATAACAAACCATGTTCAACCTAGATTGGCTATGTTGTCCCTTGAACTAGAGTCACTTCCCTTGTTTCATACATGGTATGGTTGCATTCATGGTGTCTCTCTATCACCATAACATTTCCAATCCTAGACATGAACTTGGGTTTAAACTATTGTAGGATGATATTATCCATAATTTCATGGGGTCTCATCAACCTGAGCCCATAATAGATCAAATTGTCATACAAAAGGAGTGTTCTTGAATAAAAAAAATTCACTTGTCCACTAACAAGGGGGATCATTAACCACTTCTTCCACCATCACTAAGAGAAGCTTCTAGGCACGTGAGTGATATTGTGGAACTTCCCTCACCTTTACACTTCATTAGCATGCATAGGAAACCCATCCAAATGTTTTCAAAACATTTTAATTGTATATTTTAATTATAATTTAAATAAATAATTGTCATTTTTTATAAACTCACATGTAGGGAGGGAGTGAAATCATATGCAGAGGGTGATTTCATATTTATTCATTATAATCAAAATCATTTCAATGATTTAAAGCATCATGAGGGTGTTATGTCTATGTGTTATTTACATATGCAAATACATGACATATCCCGACACCTTCAAACACGTCAATTGATCTAACATCAAACTTCACCATCAAGGGATACCACTAGCTATAGCCACTCACGAGATACACCAATTGGAAATCATGCACTAGTAAAATCGGCCATGAGGCATCAACATGCAAATGTGTTTTGGTGACTAGAATCCATGTTCTCCACTTTCTATCAAAGTGGAAGTGGAGGAGATTTTAGGTTCCCACCATTCTACACTAAAAGGGGCTCTCTTAGGCTACCCTTGAGTACCTCCCCACTTATGATTGATTTTAGAGGGGCATTACTCACACCATTTTAATGGAGCAATGTGAGGTCGATGTCACCAATATTTACTTCCATCATAGTATATCCACTAATATTTTCTTCCATGATTGCAACATTTTCTCAACAGTGTTTCCACAAAAAAACGCCACCAAAAAGTCATTTTTTTCTTCCATTTATGTTATTTCTGCAATTTATGTTACTTTCCAATTTTTTCAAATTGTGCTAGCTAGAATGGAAATCCCATGAATCAAATATTTTTTGTTGATATATTTTGAATTTTATCGACATAATATATTCACGACATATGGATATCCCACCAAAATGACTCTTATGGTTCTTCTGCTTCCAACAACAATGTTAATAACCATGACAATATCATAAAAAATTGTAGAAAATGGTCACAAAATGTGTGTGGTTTTCCTCCTACAATTTCTTGTCCTCTTAATGATAATAAAACTAGAACAATATTCTCGCGTCTAAATTTAGTGAATGTTTACATTTATGTTTTTTATATTATACCATTTATAAATGCACTAAGCCATTAAGCATTTTATGTTATCATATAGTTTTTTCTTTATACTTGTGTTTTTAACTCTGTTTAATTAAAATTCAATAACTAGCGCAACCACATAACCTGTGGTTGATGAACACCAATAAGCGATGATGAAATAAGGATAATTTTAGGTAAAATATTTTATACACTCTAAATCATAATATGCATAACATATCAAAGACAAAATGACATGGGCATAGGCCAATACACAAAAAATAATGGTTAGAATATAGCCCACTTCACCATATCTAAGAAAAAATAAACATAAACCATGTTAGAACTTCATCTAAAGCATATCCTTAGAGAATCTACCCTCTTGGATGCATCCATTTCCTTTCTCTGCACATGTAATATGTTGCAAAATGGGCCAAAAGTATGGCTAGATTTCCCAAAGTGTGGCTAGATTTCCCATGAGGATCTTTTCATCTTGCGTCATACAGAGTCAGGTTTAACATCACCAAACACTCAACTGATCAATTTCAATATAAAAGAAACAAAGACAACGATCTACCTCAACATCAACCATATTCTACTTAATCAGGATATTTATTTCAAATGGAAATTCATTCACTTGGATTAGAAGCTCAATGGGTGATCTCATTTTGCAATGGAAATCCTACAACACATGTGTTCAGGAGTGGACACTAAAACAACAAAGAAAACTATAACAGAGTAGGAGTGCAGAAAAATGATCCAGGTGGATATCGATGGCCACCCACCTTTTTCGACTGGCTCAAAACAGTTTTCTGGCAATTTTGGCAATTTACTATTTTTAGCAGTTTTTAACTTTCGGGGCCATTTTGAGGGCCCAAATGAAGGTTTTTCTAGATAAAGTTTATAAATGATATTCGAAAGCATAATTGAGCCCCAAAAATGAATCTTCTCGACAATACTTTTCCAATGAGATATCACACGCCTAAAACAGATATCGTATGCAAAAGTTACGACCCCGGGAAGTTGATGTACTCACTTACCCAAACGGGGCCCACATGACTTTTGGTGCTTCATCTCCTAGGGTTAGGTTTTTGGATGTATAGGGTTTTTGGAATTCTTTTTTATTGTAAAAAGGCCTTCATAGCCTCATTGTAACCATCTTCTTGCGAATGTGAGTAGTTGTCACATCTCTTCTCAGAGATAAGCTGCCACCATTCTAGTGAGTCTTTCACTCTGTATTTTTACAGTCTCTGTACATTTCTTTCATTAATAGAAATCATGTATTACTGTATATTTGTTTTTATGGTTCAATCTCTGATACATTTATGTTATCTTATTGAATATCTGCAATATCTCTGTGCATTTCTTTATTATATCTCCGCTCGCATTTCGTGCCGAAAATAATCCGGATCAGTCGAAAAAGGTGGGTGGCCACCGATATCCACTTGGATCAAAAAATTCCCTTGCCATCATATTAGAGATATGGAAACCTTCATTGTTAAACGTGGCAAAGGAACCTTGATCATGTTAATCAAATTAATCACTAGTAAGCATGGGTAGTAATGACCAATGGTTTAATTTTGAAATGCAAGGAAGTTAATACATTAAATATCATCTTTTTATTTATGAGGAAGACAAAGAATTTCATTTTTTAGGAAATATTGTCTATAGAAAGTGCATCAAGCATTAAAATATTATTTAATCTAGCTCTTTTTAATAGTTGTACGCCTATCAACGTACTGATAATCCCTTTCCTGCTTGGAAATTTATACTCTTCCATTTCTTTCTTGTACAATTAATTGCTACAAGATGTTCAATCTTAAAATGTAGCATTTTGTGATTTGACATAGTCGAATTGTTTTTTCTATAACCAAATTGTTGGACTTAAAAATCCTATGAAGTTACATCCAAAATAAATTCACTATCAACAATGTTCAATCTGAAAAGAAGTTATTTTTTTGTTGTTTGAAAATTTTCCCTATTTGATGATTGTTATTCAAAACATGCACTCTAAACAACACAAATTTGGGTGATGTTTTTGAAACAAAATATCTAAACCACTATTATATTTTATGGTTATGAAAACATTCAACCCTATATTTCCATTAAAAAGATACGATACTATTTGTTGGAAACACCTACCACACTTAGAGTGGGGGTGAATGAGTGTGGGGCTCTTTTTCCCAAATCTTCCCTCTTACACAAAACTTCTTAGTTAACATTCAACATTTACTTATTAGCCATTGTTGTCATTTATAACCAGTTAGATGTGAACATATATCAGAAATATATCATCAACAAGTCATCACCACAAGGAACACAAAGAACACAATATGTATGTACAATTTTTCTTTTTATTATGGACAACAATCTGGGGGTTTATCAGCAAAAACTGAATAGAGTACAACTCTACAAGACCACCAGCTCTATTATGCAAGACTCATCTTACATACTCAGCACCAACTGAGATGAGGCAACATTCCTCAACAGATATCAATATGTCAACAGGTACACGACCTGTCAGTAGTGTAGCCCGTGTGTGTACGTGCCCTGGATCACTACAGCCCGCGTATGCACGTGGCCAGTGTATACAACAACCTGCATATACCTTCTAAGATTCTTAGGGTTTATCTTTCAAGATCAACTCAGATCCTTTGCAACCAATTTATATTTCTTTTTTGTGTCTTACTGTCCAATATGACCACCAACCAGTCACAGCACATCCAGGCTCTCCAATAGCTTTCTTATGCTCCACAACCAATCAATATGAATTCTATCTCAATCATGTATAAACAACTAGTATACCATATCATTCATGTCACCACTGAATCACAAGAGTATTTCTCACTCCATCAACCATCATGAATCATATTACAACATCCATACCAAGAATTCCCTAAGCATTCACAACACAACAAGCAATAGTATCCATCAAGACAATAATGTAACCATACCAGTGTCTCAGTGACAGATCTGAGCCAATAGAATGCAGATCTGGAACCTACTTTAGTCTTCAGGAGCCTGTCATCAACTTAAGCACCAATCTCCATCACTTTATCCATTGTACGCGCCTGACCCATTACATCCCGCGTACACCTCAAAAACTAGGGTTTCTGAAGCTCCGAGACTTTTTTCATCAAGATCTCCAACATTGCTGAAACTTTGATGCATTCATGAGATCCTCCTCACTCTCTCCTTCTCATAATATGTCTTCAATCATGCTCAAGAGATCCATACCAAGGATTCTCTCACAATAAGCTCTCCATCAATACTCCAAAATATATTCTCACAAGAATCTCTCCATTGATCCACCAAAAAGGATATATTACAAGAGACCATAGCTATCGTATTTATACTTTCATCCTCTAGGTCACTTAACCCATTTTTAGGTCACTTAACCGATTTCTAGGTCACTTAACCTATTTTCCTTATTTTAGGGTTAACCACTTTCCATGAATAGAAAGTTCTCCAATACTTTATCATTTAAATATTCCTTCTTGATTTTGTCACCTTATAATCCACCTTGACTTTGTCACTTTACTTTATCATTTAAATAATGATTTCTTCTTTTAGGTCACTTTGACTTCTTTGACCTTGTGGGCTTCAAGCCAACATATGGGGGTCCTTCATCTTCGTAAGGCCATAACTCTCAAACCATGAGGATTTATGTGACATTCCACATACCACCAGAAATGGCATGACAAGAAATATCCATCTAGGATAGTTTCACCAACAACTTCATTGATCTTCATCTCATTATTCCACATGCAAGAATGGGTCCTCCAACCATTCTTCTAGGATAACTCAATCTGCAAAGCATCTTCTCTTGAGAGCTTTCACCATAAGGGGACCACTTTGGAGTTCATCCATTTGTGCACCTTATGAATCATTATAAGACAATAATGATTTATCTTTGCATCATATACATCAACTATGCATTATTTATCAATGAAAACTCATTGATTCATCTTCATCAATTGGTTTCCACTTGACATATATCATTCTCATCAAGGACAACACATATCAACCAATCAGTCCTATCAATCAATCCATCACTTGACATCAATCAATGACATCAGTTAATCAAACCATTGGCATCAATGACAACAGGATCCAACACTATTAACAAGTAAAATAATTAATTTGTAATGAACACTTAAAGTTATTGAGATGATGGTTTGAAGGTTGCACAAATAGAACTTACTTTTATTCGATAAGTAATCTTATACATTAGATAAATTTTTAACTACATGGTATAGCCATATAACTCATGACCAAGTCCTTTGATGCAAATAATTTGGGAAAATGTTTTGGGACTCATACTTTGACAACTTAATCGTGTTTCGTATTTTTTTGGTTTATGATTGCAGTAATAAATGTTACAACTTACTATAATGGAATACACTAATATGTTTAAGATGGTTGACAAATTGCAACTCACGAGTCGAGATGCACTAAACTTGAGCCAAAGTCAAAATGAGCACATTAGGGAGCTACTCGATGTAAAAAATCTCAAGCCCTAGGTGACTAAAGTCCTTATGATCCCAATCAAACAAGTAGATTGTTAAATTTTATTATTGGAAAAATTAATTTCAAACCATAGCATTAATCACACAATAGTTGGAAATGAAATAGTGAAATCTTAAAAATTAATTTCACAAAGCATAAGTAATAACTCCTTCAATAACTACTTTTGATTCCTTCAAAAAAATGACAAGGAAACCTCCACAAGCTACCAAAAAACACCTAAAACTAAGTGGAACAACCTATTGAGATATTAAAACCTATTGTACAGCATTTTTAGATGTCGATATTGTTGATTAAGGTTGGTTGTCATTGATGTCAACCCTTTAAGAAAGTCTGGTAGTGAATTCTGGTAGCACAAAGGTTTGGGTAATGGATCCAAGGTTGTTTCGTATATAATGGTATGAGTTTTAATATATTTGAAGGCAATACTATTCTATATGGATAGTACATGTCATTCCATTTCCGGTGGTATGTGGAACGTCACATAACTCCTCATGGTTAGAGAATTATGGCCATGAGAAGTTGGAGAACCCGGGTTTGGGTAATGGACCCAAGTTTGTTTGATGGATAATGGTATGATTTTTGATATATTTTTAGGTAAGAATATTCTATGTGGATATTACATGTCATTCCATTTCTGGTGGTATTTGGAACGTCACATAACTCCTCACGGTTTGAAAGTTATGGCCTTACGAAGTTGGAGGACCCTCATATGTCATCTAGAAACCCCCAAAAGGTCAAAGTAGTCAAAGTGGTTTAAGAGATTTTAGAGGGTAAATAATAAAGTGAAGTGATGAGTGTACTATAATTCAAAGTGAATACAAAATAAATTTTTTAAATAATAAATTTAATGGAGAAATTAGAAGTGGGTTAACCCTAAAATAAGGAAAGTGGGCAAAGTGACCTAGAAGATGCTTCTAAGGAAGCTACTTGGAGAGTATAAATAAGAGGCAAGGCTCTGTCATTTTATATCACACTTGAGTACATTGAATATCTATAGGTGAATGAGGTAACCAAAGGATATCTAAGCCGAATTTCAGAGGGAAGGTGAAGAAAAGAAGGTCGGAATTCAAGGGAGGATAAATTCTTTTGATGATGCTTTTTAGGGTATGTTATTTACAGGTCATCTCACCATTTTCTCAATAAATTTGTTTCTAGAATGATTCATACCATGAAATTGATAGGACATTGAGGAAACATATCCAAGTATCCATGGTAAAAATTTCATCTTGTGGGTTGTTGTATTTTGGAGTTACACTCCGAGGAAAATAGGGTTTGTGGCTAGTCCTGAAACTAGTCTAAAACAGGTGTTTCTGGTAAATACGTCATAACTGCTTCATAACAGATCTAAATTCAGTAAGAAAAAAAAAATTGGTCAGAGTACAGTATGTAGTATCTTTTGTAACATTTTCAGATCGATTCAAAAAATATTCCGTGTGGGGTATGCTCTACAAGGTCGCTCTCTAGAATAAGCCAGAATTCAACAAGGTATGTCATATTTGCTATAAATCCTTTTCTGAGAGGTTCCAAGTAGTGACACTTGGAGGAATTGCATAAATAAAACTAAAGAACATTGTGTACTAGTTTTAGATCTTTATTCATTATAGGTACATCGTTATGATTATTTCAAGTTAGGGTTGTTGACTAATCCCAAACTAGTCATGTGAGACTAAAGAAAAGTTTGATGAAAATGCTAGTCTCTTGTTGTGAAAGTTAAGGAAGGTTTGCAGGTATGTGATCATATACACCAGTTCTATTACAGAGTTACAAATCATATTTGGATGATGCAATTGATGAGGGATTTTGGTTAAGGTACATGTTGGGTACATGGTTGAGACAAGTAGTTGATGAGTTGGCACATACATGAGGTGTATACTTGATGATGTTGGTACATATTGATGAGTCATAGTTGATGAATAGTTGACACATGATTGGTACATACTTGGTACATGGTTGGATGCACTTTTTTATGGTACAAGTTGATTACAGGTTGTTTGATACAGGTTGGTGCATGGTTGATGCACTTGTTTATGGTACAGGTTGATTACAAGTTGAGGTACAGGTTGATGAAGGGTTGATGCATGGTTCAAGTTTATTGTGGTATATTTCACAGTGATAGTGTGACAGTGGTTCCAGCATTCTACTTCTACTTTAGGGTGGTTAGAAGGGGAAAGGAAAGGTGGTTGTAGCCACCTTCTGGTTGTATTCGGATAACATAGGGGGTTGTAGCCTCCTTCTGGTTGTAGCCAGAGAATAGGAGAGTTGGAGATTCCCTCGGGTTGTAGCCTGAGAAACAAGGGGGTTGGAGCCTCCTTCCAGTTGTAGCTGGAAAAAAAAGGAAGTTGGTGCTTCCAATGAATGTAATTCTTCAAGACATATAAGAAAAATCATTATGTGGTTTTATCCCTCTTTGGGTTTCCACGTAAAACACTGGTGTATTGTGTATGTGTATGATTGTTCATTTGTTCATTGCTTATTTACTCTGGAATTATTGGATGATAATGCTACATTGGTATAACACTTGTATTATATGGTTAAAAATGATTAAATTTCTCTATTATTGATTCACCCCCCCTCTTAGTAATCCAACAATTGGTATCAGATCAGGTTCCTTCAGAAATCAGTTTAACCACTGAAAGGTAGATCATGGAGAGAAACAAATTGTATAAAAATGGAATACCACAATTCAATGGATAGAAGTATGCATTTTGGAGCATAAGGATGAAAACATATATACATGCACAGGGATTTGAAATTTGGCAATCAATTGTAGATGGATACACAACACCAGTAGTTCCGCCAACAAATGAAAAAGCAGTGAAACTCGGTCAGAATAATTTCAAAGCCAAAAATGCACTTTTGAATGGTCGTACTGAAACGGTATTCACCAAAGTTGCACATTGTAAATCCGCTAAAGAGATTTGGGACAAACTTCAAAATATTTATGAAGGAGATTCAAAAGTCAAAGAAGCAAAGATTCAAACTTACAGAGGTTAGTTAGAACAACTTAAGATGAAGGAAGATGAGAATATTGTAGCTTACTTTTTACGAGTTGATGAAACAGTAAATGCAATCATAGGATTGGGAGAAGAAATCAAAGAATCTGTAATTGTTCAAAAATTAATAAGATCTCTTCCTATGAGATTTGACCCTAAGATATCAACACTAGAAGAAAGATCAGATCTAAACTCAATAAGCATGGACGAATTACATGGAATCTTCACAGCATATGAAATGAGAACTGAACAAGAAAATCCAGATATAAATGAAGCAGCCTTCAAAGCATCTAAAATTTCAAAGAAAAAGGGAAGGAAAAAATAAGAACATAGCAACAGCAGTGACGTCTCGGAAGATGATGAAGAAGTGGCCAACTTTGTCAAAAGACTAAACAAGGGAACCGACGGTAGGTATAGATGTAAGCTTCCTTTAATTTGTTTTAATTGTGATGGTATTGGTCATTTTCCTAAAAAATGTCCTTATAAGAAAAAGAGAAATGATGAAGGTTAATCAAAAGGCAAAGAAACATATAAAGAAAAAATAACCACAAAGAAAGTTTTCAAGAAAATATTATGCACCAAAGAAGACATCTCATCATCAAATGAAGATGAAGTCAGTGACAGTGAGACAGAAAGAGTTCTATTTATGGCAGTAGAAGACTCTGATAAAGAAGACTCTGAAGAAGAATATGAAGAATCATGTAACACCCCAGGTTTTGAACCCCCATTTTGAATAATGTATTGTTACAATGTCGAGAGGCTAGGGTGCCCAAACAATTATTAAAAGGCTAGTGTGCCAAATACATGTAATGTTTTTCATCATTATTAATAATAAATACATGGTTGGATGCTAGACTGACAAGGATGAGAGTTATAGGGGGATATGATTCCAAAAGAGAGGGGGCTTGAGGGGCTAAGTGTTTATTCCTATGTTAATTACCCTTTTTTCCTGAGGGACGGGATCGGTTATGTGAGCTTCTTGGGGAAGGCCTGAAGGTTCTTGATTCCCCACGAATATACTTAGTCTGATTATGGGGTTGGTCATTGGCTCATATGCTCCTTTACTTTTTCATTCATACAATTCTTTCCCTCATGCTCTCTCATGCACCCACGTACCCATTCATTGAACCATCCCCATCTGCGTCTTGGCTTGGGAAAGGGAGCCAAACTGCTAAAGAATTATCCATGGTATGGTGGGTTGTAGTGGTCATTGGTGTGATCTAGCCATGACTTGAGGCCTGCATGTCTGAGATGCATTGGCTTGTGTCTATTGTTTCTCACAGTCGTGATTCCTAAGAGTTCCATCATTGAGATTCTGGACCAGTTGTGTTGGATCCCAAATAAGAAGAAGGAATTCCTGAGGGACTGTGTGGCAGAGAAGGGTGGAGTTTTTCTCTCTCGGGTGGTGCAAGCTGGGTAGAAGAGAGATGAGTACTTACATTGTTGTGAGAGTTGGGAAGCTTGTGAGAGCGTAGGTGCTGACTGGTTTGGGAAGCCAAGTAATACTCTGGAGCCGTCCTTCTAGATTCATAGCCCTGGCTCAGGGGTGATGGTGTTGTTGAGTTTGGAACAGTAGTGTCTATGAATAAGTGGAACGTCCTTGGTCTTCATATAGTTGGTGTCATATTTTATAAAGATAAGTGTTCTTTGTTGTGATATTGTTATCTTTATATGAATGTATTTCGTTGTGTATTTTAATTATCGTTTAACTAAATCTTAGATTATGCATGTTTGCTAGATATTTTTGTGCATGTTGTTAAATCTTTTATTTTATGAATCCTTAAATTTTAAAAAAGGTATCGGTAAAAGAAAGAATTCCAAGGGAGGGCTTGAAGGTAGCATACCCCAGTCTGTGGATGGTTGGGTATGTTACAGTTTGGTATCAGAGATTCTGGTTGAAACACTAGATCGGTATGGGTCGGTTATGTTGGTCGAAGTCTCGTGGTTACAGATCAAACTCTGACCGTGGAGTTGAAAAGCTCAAGAGGAATGGCATTGCAGAATCTACACAGGAGTTAGATCACCAGAGACCCGTTGTAAGGGGTTCGAAGGATCGTGACTGCCCCCTTCGAATTCAGAGCGATCACCATTGTAGGATCAGGAGAGATCCAGGATCGTTGGATCGGAGGACAGGTGAACAGGGGTCGTCCGATGAAGAGGAAACAAGGGTTAAGGTCATCACCGTCATATCCCATGGGAGAAAGAGATCAACGAACAAGAGGCATTGCGGGAAACCAAGTTTCATGGGAGATAATTCCCCAAGGCGGTCCCGCAATCCAAACCAAGGTTTCATCGAGGGGTTATGTGTCAGTGTCAGGGGAATGGTGGGGCGAAAAGAGGGTTACTCCAAACTGTCGATTCATTCCCCTGCAAATTTAAATGCATGCGGTGATGTGACATGTTAGGGCTCAAACATCGAAACTCTGTATAGCCGAAGTAGTTTGGGGTCGTCCATAGTCAAGGAGAGATAGGTGGTGCGAGATCCACAACTTTGGAAGTTTGTGGACAAGGAGGAGGTGAAATAGTCGAAGTAGATCTCGATCATCGATCACCAAGAGGTATGTGTCAGCAGATCAATAACTCTGGAGAAATATGTTCGAGAGGTTTTCAGTTGAGATTCGGAAATCCCTAAGCCCAAAGAGTTGTAGTAAACCTCAAGCGTCAGATTGTCCGAGGTAAATCTGGGCCTTCTGATCCAGAAGTGACATGGTGTAAATCTGTGGAATCTAGGTGAAGACCCGAAGTGAATCTTAGTCGTCCGATCCAGAAGGAAACACGGCAATAGATTGACCACTTCTGGAATTCAGAGTTCGGGAGAATTGGAAGTGTGCTAGTATGGAAACTCCCAAAGTCCCTAAGCTGAAGAGGCGAAGTGATGGGGCATGATGATGTCACCTAGAGGTCATGTGGATCCTGGAATTCCTGAAGTGACATGGCTTGCGGACGTCACCTAGGGTGACGTGGACACACGGTATGTGTGCCATGTGTCAATAAGTTTTGAGCATATGGAGTATTGAAATGTCAGTTAGAATGTGACACATGTCACCCGCCCGATTGGGCCATGTGTCTGCTTCTAGTATTTTTCCACGTGGCGACAAATCGTGTAGTCTAGAGACTGGGAACTCTGAGAGAAAGTGCAGGAGGAAAGTTTGAAACTTCTAAAGCCCAAAGAGCCGTAGTGATTCACATTCACTGATCTGCGGGAGGACACCTATCGGCAGATCATGAAATTCAGGTAAAAGCGTTCTGGGAGAAAGCAAGCGAGGAAAGTTGAGACTCCCGAAGCGCGGAGTCCCAGAGTGGATCTCTATCGTTGATCATGAAAGAGGACAAGGACCGTTGATCTGGTCCTAGTTGAAAGTTCTGAGGTCTCAAAGCTCTGGACAAGTGCTTTTTCAGCTAAGTACAATGTCATGTCTGTGGTCATATGCATATTGAGACATGAGGGAAGGAAGGCGAAGGGCCGAATTGGTTGTCTTTGAGACAGAAAAGTGCTAAGGAAGGATTTAGTCACGGTTTCTAGTCGTGGTCACCTAGGAAGGTGGTTTGAAGGAAGTGCCTTTGTAGGATAAAATTTTTTGTCAGCCAAGGATAATAGGACGTTGTTATTTTTAGAGAATGGGGATATGATCTTCATGAACAAAAAAAACAGGCCTGTAGCATGGTTTGGCAATTTTTTTAATCATATGCATAATTCTAACAAAATGGTCGCTTGCACATTTTGCATAATTAAGGGGTTTAAACACATCAACCTAGGATGCATATTGAGGAAATGGAAGAAGACGAGGGAGCCTACAGTAACGATAAGGAGGCCAAAGGTGTTAATCCCTAAATAGTGGCTCATTACCCCTTAATTGCGGCATATTACATTAGTAATGTTATTTTATTTATGTTGGCTTTAATCCATTAGTTGTAATTATACCTCCTAGTATCCTATATATACCAAGGAGACATTTGCATTTGGAATCATCTTGTAATTTAACATTTATGTGGGCATAAGGAGGTTTCCCCCTCGAAGAGCCTTATTATTTGAATTTCTCTCTTTTTCAAGGCGTTGAGTACTTATTCTTAGGTTTTTATATGCTATATTGATATTTGGTTCCTAACATATGGTATCAAAGCTCAAGGTCTTGGGGTTTCATTGCTACATCTGAGACACCTTGTAATTTTCGCTATAACTTGTTCTCTACAATGATTCAGAAGGAACTTCTTGCAGGATATTGATTAGATGGATCCCGATACATTGAATTAAAATTCGAGCTCCTGAGGCCTTATACTTTCGGAGATACTTCAAATGGAGCAATTCTTTGATCTACATAATGTGCCACATACACAAAGGGTATGAATTTCTTCTTTATATTTAGAACCCAATCAATTTGTATGGTATCAATGGCTTTGTTCTCGCAAATCACTCGTCACTTGGACAATTTTCACGAAAAAAATGATAGCACACTATGAGGATACAAGGAGCAATACCTTCTTTAGACAATTGATAAATCTCAAGAAAAAGGGTTTAGTTACAGAGCACATTGAGAACTTCCAAAGATTGAATATAAAGGTAACAGATATTCCATATGAGCACTTGATTGATGTATTCATAGGAACTTTAAGGGATAACATTCAACATGAGGTTCACCTTTGGGAACCCAAATCATTGGAGAATGCATTTAGGGTGGCAAGAAATGTTGAAAGTAAAAATATGGCTATGGCTACTAGAAGGACCAATCCTAACATCTATAGAGAGAATAATGCTCCTTCTTCTAAAACACCTTAACCTACAAGGTTGACACCTCAGAAATTGGAGGAAAGAAAAGCAAAAGGTTTATGCTTTAATTGTGACAGCAAGTACAGTAAGGGACATAAGTGTGGTGAGAATAAATTATTCTACATAGATTGTGGAGAGGAAGAAGAACAAGAACAAGAACAAGAACCATATCAAGATGAAAATGTAGAAGCAATTTCATCTGAAGAGTTGACTCCCAAGATATCATGTAATGCATTGGTTGGAATTAGCACTCCTCAAACCCTCAAGATCGAAGGATATATCAAAAAGAAAAAGGTAATAGTCCTAATTGATTCTAGCAGTACTCATAATTTCATTTACTATAAATTATCCAAAGCTCTCAATTGCTTTGTATATCCAGCACCAGAGTTTAAAGTAATGATTGCAAATGGAGGAACTATCAATTTCTTAGGAAAATGAAATAAGATCACTCTTACTATGGGGGAATATGTAATGAATAGTCCAATCATTTCTATACCCATGGGTGGTGTTGATGTTGTACTAGGAATCCAATGGTTACAATCATTAGGAACAGTGGCTTTTAATTTTCAAGAACTTTTCATGAAATTTTCATTGGAAG
>ML811528.1:76422-100727 GCA_009831015.1 Picea engelmannii
TTGGATCTTCGTTCAGGGTATCATCAGATTAGAATGAAGGAAGAAGATATCCCAAAAACAGCATTCTGAACTCATGAAGGCCATTATGAATTTTTGGTCATGCCTTTTGGCCTTACAAATGCACCTTCCACATTCCAAGGGTTCATGAATTCCATTTTCAATCCCTTCCTTCGAAATTTTTTGTTAGTATTTTTTGATGATATACTAATATATAGAAAGTCTTGGGCGGATCATGTTGACAATGTGCTACAACTACTAAAGGAGAAACAACTATATGCCAAAACATACAAATGTTTCTTTGGAGTGAATGAGGTAGAGTATTTGGGTCATATTGTATCTCATGAAGGTGTCAATGTATACCCTAACAATATTAAGGCCATGATGGAATGGACGATTCCCAAAACATTAAAGAATCTTAGAGGATTTTTTGGTTTGACAGGTTACTACCACAAGTTTGTTCGACACTATGGAAGAATAGCAACACCTTTAATAACACTAACTAAGAAGGATGCATTTTCGTGGACTCCAGAGGCAACTAAATATTTTCAACAACTTAAAGAGGTGATGTGCAAATCTCCTGTCTTGACCACTCCAGACTTCACAAAAACCTTTATTGTGGAATGTGATGCCTCGGGAAATAGAATTGGTGCTATCCTAATGCAAGAAGAAAGGCCTCTAGCTTCTGAAAGTCGACCACTCAAGGGAAAGGACTTACACAAACCCATTTATGAGAAGGAAATGATGGAAATACTACATGCATTGAAGAAATGGTGTCCTTACCTAATAGGTAGGAACTTCAAGGTAAAAACAGTTCATGATAGTCTTAAATACTTCTTGGAACAAAGACTATCTTCAGAAGAATAACAAAAATAGGTAACTAAGATATTGGGTTATGATTTTTAAATCATCTATAAAAAAGGGAAGTAAAATGTTGTGGCAGATGCACTCTCAAGGAAGGATTAAGGTGTTGAGGCCTTTCTCTATGCTATCTCGATCATCCAACTTGATTGGATAATAGAAGCAAGGGATGAATGGAAGAATGATGAAAAAGTGTGGACTCTCATTCAAAGGTTGCAACAGGATTCCAGTACATCAGATACATTTACATGGAAAAATGATTCACTATGGTACAAAGATTGCTTATTTTATGTAAGAACTCCCAACTCAAACAAAAGGTACTATTGGAATTGCACACCTATCCAATAAGAGGGCACTCGGGATTTTTAAAAACCTACCATAGGGTCAAGAAGGAATTTTTTTGGGATGGCCTTAAAACTGATGTTCAAAGGTTTGTGGCAGAATGTTTGGTTTGCCAACAAAATAAGGTGGAAACAATTAAGATCCCAGGTCTTTTACAACCATTAGCCATCCCAATTCAGCGCTGGGAGGAGGTTTCCATGGATTTCAACACAGGGTTACCGAAGTCTGAAGGAAAGAGTGTCATCATGGTGATTGTTGATAGACTGACCAAGTACGCACACTTTTGTGCACTCTCTCATCCCTTCAAAGCCAGTGCAGTTGCCACCACATTTATGTGTACAGTTCAAAAGCTACATGGCAGCACAAATATTATTGTAAGTGATAGAGATCCCATCTTCACTGGACATTTTTGGATAGAATTATTTTCTTGTTTGGGTACTCAATTGTCTCATAACTCATCATATCATCCTCAATTTGATGGAAAAATTGAGATAGTGAACAAATGTCTGGAAGGATACCTTTGTTGCTTTGTCTTTGATAAACAAACACAATGGTTCAAATGGTTACCCTCGACAGAATGGTGGTATAACACTTCCTTTCATACTACAACAAAAATGAAACCATTTATGCCACTCTATGGATACCACCCTCCTTCCATCACTTCTTCTCTAAAAAAAATATATAAGATTCAAGTAGTGGAAGATCACATCAAGCATCAACAACAAGTTCTCCAAATATTAAAGGACAACCTGACCATGGCATACAATTAAATGAAACAACAAGCATATCAACATCGTCGTGAAAGAAGTTTTGAAGTAGGGGATTGGGTGTTTTTAAGACTACAACCATACAAACAGATGTCCTTCAAGCAAACCAAGAAGGATAATAAATTATCACCAAATTACTATGGCCCTTATAAGGTGTTGAAAAACATTGGTACTATGGCACACAAATTGGATTTTCCTGCATCTTCACAAGTACACCTAGTTTTCCATGTTTCATGCTTAAAGAAGGTTATAGGTGACAAGATCCCAGTTCAAACTATATTTCCAGAACTTGACGAGGAAGGAAAAATCATATAGGATCCTGAAGCCATCACTGACACAAGAATTTCCCAGAATAGATCCATTTCAGAGTATCTCATTAAATGGAGGAAAATATCAGCTGAAGATTCCACTTGGGAAGATGAGTCTTTTATAAAGAAGCATCCAGAGTTACTCAAGCGTTGTGGACAACAATTGTCTCAAGGGGAGGGGCATGTTAAGCCCTAAATAGTGGCTCATTACACCTTAATTGGGGCATATTACATTAGTAATGTTATTTTATTTATGTCATATTTAATCCATTAGTTGTAATTATACCTCCTAGTCTCCTATATATACCAAGGAGACATTTTCATTTGGAATCATCTTGTAATTGAAAATTTATGTGGGAATAAGGAGGTTGCCCCCTCGAAGAGGCTTATTATCTGAATTTCTCTCTTTTTCAAGGCGTTGAGTATTTATTCTGAGGTTTTTCTATGCTATATTGATATTTGGTTCCTAACAGAAGGCCAAAATACTAGATTTGATAATGCAGAGATAGAGTCCAGTGGGTGCAAGGGAAAAGGACAGCATGAAACGTTGATAGAAATAGTAAGAATCTTGAAGGTGGAAGTGAAGATGGAAGTGTAGAGCTACAAAGTAGACAATGAGAGACTGATGAGAGAGAAAAGTCAGATAAATTCTTGAGTGTTGCAGAGCTTAAATCAGTTGCAGAAACAAACGAAGAAGGGATCAAACTCAAGACAAGAGGAAGAAGGAATATGCCATGAAATAAGGGATGATAGTGGAAGATATGGTTATTCCAGAAGTTCTAGAAAAGCTCATGGACACCACTCACCTCCTTACTCATAAGGAAATTTTTATGCATCAAAACATCCCGCAAGAAATCCAGAGGTGTCTCATGCTAGACAATAAAGAAGGAAATAAGAGGTAGATAGTTTGCAAGGAGAGTTGAGGAAGCTCAATCCACCTTCCTTCGATGGTGAAAGAGAAAGGGAAGATGATGTCGAAGCATGGTTTCTTGGAATCTGAAGATATTTTCAGTTGCATAACTATTCATCAAATCTGGAAGCTAGGATTGCTACCTACCATTTACATGGGAAAGTTGCAATGTGGTGGGACCAATTGAAGCAAGTACAACATGTTAATGAAAGTAGGATCACTTGGAATTAGTTCAAGAAGTACTTCCAGAAGGAGTACCTCTCAGATCATTTCTATGACAAGAAAATGCAGAAGTTCTTTGAACTCAGGTTTGGAAGCATGACTATGGCAGAGTATGAGAAGAAGTTCTTGGGCTTGTTAAAGTATGTTAGGTTCATTGGTGATGAGAAAGTGAAAATACAGAGATTTATAAGTGGATTTCCAACCTTTTATAAGGAAAATATCAAGTATGATGAGCCCAATACCTTGAATGAAGTCGTCAGGAAGGCTAAATACATTTATGAGCAAGGCCATGGAAGAGAATCTCTACATAAATATTGGAAGGACAAGAAGAATGAGAAGTCTGATCAGAGGAGGAAAGGATTCAATCCTTCCTTCAACAGGAATGAGCCTAATGGAAATCATCAAGATCAATATGCTAAGAGGGATTTCAAGAAAGAGGATTCCTTGGGAAAAGGGGGAACACCACCAATCCAATGTTGGGGATGAAAGGAAGAGAACCTGTACAAGGATTGCCCACATAGAGAGGAGAGAGTGAATATTGTGCACAACATCCAAGCATCCAATAGGCTACAACAGTGGAAGATATGGGAAGAATTTATGCAGCTTTAAATGATATACAAGCAGAGTACCATTCCAATATGATCGAGGTGGAAAGTAAGATCATAAATCAACTTGTTTCTATTTTGACTGATTCAAGAGAAATTCATTGCTACATTGATCCTAATATAGTGGATAGATTTCATTTGGAGAAAAGTAAACTTGGAAAAGCAAGTTCGGTTCAGTTAGCCACTGGAACCAAAAGAAGAATCCATGATACGATCAGAAGTTGTTCCATAAGTATTAATGGCCTGAATACTAGTATGGATATAAATATCATACCATTGGGGTCTTATGATATTTTGATTGGAATGGATTAGTTGGACAAGCATCATGTTGTCCTAGATTGTCATAACAAGACATTTACATGTCTTGATGGAAATGGAAAACAAAGCATTGTGAAAGGAGTTCCAAGACCCATCTCTATAAGGGAGATTTCGGCCTTACAGCTGAAAAGATGTTTTAGGAAAGGATGTCAATTGTATGCAACTCATGTGGAAGAGAAAGAAAATACAAAGGGGCCAAGCCTCAAAGATTCCTTGGTACTACAAGAATTTGAAGATGTATTCCAAGAAATACCTGGATTGCCACCAAGAAGGGAGATAGATTTCTCAATTGATTTAGTGTCAGGAGCTGTCGCGATGTCAAAAACACCTTACAGAATGAGCACACCAGAGTTAAAAGAATTACAAATTTAGTTGGAGGAATTGTTAAAGAAAGGGTACATACGTCCAAGTGTTTCACCTTGGGAAACACTTCTATGTTTTTTCAAAAAGAAGGATGGAATCTTGAGGTTGTGTATTGACTTCTGAAAGATGAAGAAGTACACTATAAATAACAAGTATCCTCTACCCCGAATTGATGACCTCTTTAATCAGCTAAGAGGATCAAATATATTTTCCAAGATTGACCTGAGGGTAGGATACCATTAGGTAAGAATCAAGAAAGATTACATTCATAAGACAACCTTTAGGACCAGGTATGGGCATTATGAATTTGTGGTGGTTCCATTTGGACTGACCAATGCACCATATGTCTTCATTTTCTTAATGAATGGCATATTCATAAATTATTTGGATAAGTTTGTCATAGTATTCCTGGATGACATACTTATCTATTCTAAGTCTGAAGACGAGCATGAACATCACTTAAGACTAGTATTGTAAGTACTGAGAGAACATCAGTTGTATGCCAAGTTGAGTAAGTGTTTTTTTAATCAAAAGTGGATCCATTACTTGGGACACATTATTTCAGAGCAGGGCATAGCAATAGATCCAGAGAAGATCGAAGCCATTAGAGGATGGTCAACACCCAAAAATGTGTCAGACGTCAGATATTTTATGGGATTATCTGGCTACTACACAAGGTTCATAGTATGGTTCTCTAATATTGCTCATCCCATCACTTATTTGCAAAATAAGGGAACTAAATTTGAATGGACACTCAAGTGTGAAAAGAATTTTAATTTGTTGAAGTAATTACTTACTAGTGTGCTTGTGTTAAAGAATGTTGACCCAAATTAAAGTTTTGTGGTATCTACAGACGCATGTAAGGAAGAAATTGGGGGAGTCCTCACACAAAATGGACATGTCATTGGATATGAGTCCAGAAAGCTTAAGGAACACGAGAGGAACTATGCCACACATGACTTGGAACTTGTTTCCATTGTTCACACATTGAGGATGTGGAGGAATTATCTCATGGCGAAGAAATTTGAATTAAGGACAGACCACATTGGCCTGAAGTATCTTTTTGAACAGCCAACATTGAATGCCAGGAAAACAAGATGGCTGGAATTTTTAAGTGAATATGGCTTCGATATCAAGCATATCAAGGGAAAGGAGAACAAAGTTGTTGATGCACTTAGTAGAAGAGTGCATATCATGCATGCTACTGCTATCAGTATGCATCAGTCAGACTTGAAGAGAAGAATTTTAGATGGTCTTGTTATAGACCAGCATTACCTACAAGTAAAGGAAAGCTTACAGCAAGGAGATGTACAGAAGAAAATAATGGAGTATGAGATAAAGGAAGATGGATTACTCATGCATAAAAATAGAATCTATGTTGCTAGTTCTAGAGAAATGAAGAATTTGGTACTGAAGGAAATGCATGATGTTCCTTATGTTGGACATCTTGGTTACCAGAAAAAAATTATAGCAGTAAAAAGCCATTTCTTTTGGTCAGGAATGAAGAAGGATGTTGTTGATTACATTGCTCAATCTATGGAATGTCAGAAGGTGAGGCTGAGCATAGGCACCCAACGGGTTTGCTGCAGCCATTTCCAATACCAAAGAAGAAATGGGAAGTGAGCACCATGGATTTCATCATAGGATTACCCATAATGAATAAGCAGCATGATTCAATCATGGTGGTGGTTGAAAAATTAACAAAGGCTGCTCATTTTGTGCCTGTGAAGACAACGCATACAGTGGCTAATATTGCAGAATTTTTCATGAAGGAAATTGCTAGGTTGCATGGGATACCTAGGACAATCGTCTCGGACAAAGATACAAAGTTTACCTCCAATTTTTGGAGGGGATTGTTTAAAGGATTTAGCATGAATCTAAACTTTATCACAACATATCACCCCCGAATAGATGGGAAAATAGAGAGGGTCAATCAAATAATTGAATATATGTTGTGGATGTATGTGATGAATAAGCCATCTAAGTGGGAAGATTACTTACACTTGGTTGAGTTTTCATATAATAATGGGTATCAAGATTCATTAAGAATGAGCCCATTTGAAGCCTTGTATGGTAGTAAATTGTTGGGTATGTGTTATATTCTTTGCATGTGTGTGTGTGTGGGTGCGTCAGATAACTGCGTCTGGCGATCCGTACAAACTAGGGCTCTGCCATTGCGCCGGGCGCTTCCTAGGGGGGTCCCAGGGGGGGGCAGGTATGCCCCCCCTGGTTACGCGCAGCGTTCGGGGCAACACCCCGATTTTTTTTTTTGGGGGCGGTTTTTGCTATTTTTAGCGGATTTTGCTATTTTTAGCTGATTTGTAAATTAATACCGGATTAAGGGATTAGGGTTTTGGTATCTACGGAATACCTAAAAAGATTGTATATATTGTATGGCGAATGGTGAAATTCGATATAATGAAATAAGAAAGGTTTTCCCGGTTGAGGGTTTCCCGTAAATATCTTTGTGTATTCTGTGTATGAGCCATTGATTAATTTCTATATTGCTTGAGAATATATATGCATTGCTTTACTTCACAGGTTTAAAACTTACAGAAATGTGATACTCTAGTAAGTTGGGACAACCCAGCAGATAGAGTGGTACTTGGACCGTAGTTGCTCAAGGACATGGAAGACCAGGTGGTCAAGATCAAGTAGAATTTAAGGGTAGGTCAGGATAGACAAAAATTTTATGCAGACAATAATAGGACAGCTAGAGAATTTAAAGTAGGGGAGCATGTACTTTTGAAAGTGAAGCCCAAGAAAATCTATTTGAAATTGGGTAGTTGTACAAAGTTGGCAGCCAGAGTCTGTGGTCCATTTGAAATATTGGACAGAATAGGGCCAATTGCATACATGCTTGCATTGCCTTCTTCCATGAATGTGCGTAAGGAATTTCATGTATATTTACTAAAGAAATATGTACATGACCCTAACCATGTTATTGATTGGCATCTGATTTAGGTAGAGATGGAGGGAGACTTTCAGGTTCAGCCAGTGTGAGTATTGGACAGAAAATTCAAAATGCTCTAGAACCGAGTTATAAAGCTAGTAAAATTTCAGTGGACCTGCTACGGTCCTAAAGATGTTACCTAGGATCATGAAGATTCCATGCGGGTAGAGTACCCCCATCCTTTTGAATAAATTTGAGATTTTGATCTCTATTTTGTATATACACTGAGGATAATGCCAAAATAAGGGGGTGGGCATGTAACACCCCAGGTTTTGAACCCCCATTTTGAATAATGTATTGTTACAATGTTGAGAGGATAGGGTTCCCAAACAATTATTAAAATTCCATTGTTCCCAAGACATGTAATGTTTTTCATCATTATTAATAATAAATACATGGTTGGCTTCTAGACGGACAAGGACTAGAGTTATAGCGGGTTATGATTCCACAAGGGAGGGGGCTTGAGGGGATAAGTGTTTATTCCTATGTCAATTACCCTTTTTTCCTAAGGGAGGGGATCAGTTACCTGAGCTTCTTGGCGAAGGCCAGGAGGTTCTTGATTCCCCACGAAAATACTTAAACCCACCCCTGGTCTGATTATGGGGTTGGTCGTTGGCTTGTCCACTCCTTCACTTCTGCATTCATACCATTCTTTCCCCCATGCTCTTTCATGCACCCACGTACCCATTCATTGAACCATCCTCATTCACATCTTGGCTTGGGAAAGGGAGTCAAAATGCTGAAGAATTAACCACGGTATGGTGGGTTGTAGTGGTCATTGGTGTGATCCAACTGTGACTTGAGGCCTGTTGTCTGAGATGCGTTGGCCTGTGTCCATCATTTCTCATAGTTGTGAGTCCTGAGAGTTATAGCATTACGATTTTGGACCAGTTTCACTGGATCCCAAATAAGGAGAAGGACTGCCTGAGGGACTGCGTGGCAGAGAAGGGTGGAGGTCTGTTCTCTCGGGTGGGCAAGCTAGGTAGCAGAGAGATGGGTACTTGGATTGTTGTGAGAGCTGGGAAGCCTATGCGAGCTTGGGTGATGAATGGTTTGGGAAGCCAAGTAACACTCTGGAACCATCCCTTTGGATTCATAGCCCTGGCTCGAGGGTGACACTGTTGTTGATTTTGGAACAGTAGTGTCTACAGTTGGGTGGAACGTCCTTGGTTTGAAGCCAGTTGGTGTCATATTTCATAAAGATAAGTTCTCTCTGTTTTGATATTGTTATTTGTATATGAATGTATTATGTTGTGTATTTTAATTATCGTTTAACTAAATATTAGATTATGCATGCATGTCGACAAATCTTTTATTTTATGCATCCTTAAATTTTAAAAAAGATATCAGTAAAAGAAAGAGGTCCAAGGGCGGGCTTGAAGGTAGCATACCCTAACCTGTGGGTGGTTGGGTATGTTACAAATCTGAAGAATAATATCAAGAATTTGAAGAATAAATTGAAGAGGAAAAATTTGACTACCGAGAGGAATTAATGTGTGCCATAGAAGTTGTTAGAAGAGAAAACAAGAAAAACAAGAAACTACAAGCAGAACTAGACAAGAAAGAACTAGAACAAATGATCACAAATTTGAAGGTTCAAATAGAAGAAGACAAAACAATTGAAGAATCACTCAAAGAACAACTAGAAGAAAAAGACAGGATCATTGGAAATTTGGTAGCAAAGATTGTCACATTAAGAAAGGATATTCAAAAGAAAAATATGAAGAACATCGCAAAAGTTTTGGATGACATTATCAGCAATCAAAAATATCATCATGACAAGTTCGGACTTGGATACAATCAGACAGAAAAAGGTTCAAGCTCCAAAACAACAGAGCAAGAAACACATCCAAAAATCTTTGCAGAAACAATCAAGGGGGATAGGAAGATCTACAAGGAAGATTACAGGGACACTCCTCCACTGAGAAGATTCATATTTTAGAATCAACAACCGACAGATAGGCCTCGGGAAGAAGAAGAATATAACAGTACCTCCTTTCATAAGATCTTCAACTTCACGGTATCAAACTATCTTTTTTGGTTTATGTTATGCATGTAATAATTTTGGACATAAAGATGTGAATTGCAGAGCTAACAACAGGAACAATTTTTTTTTTGAAAGTCATACACAAAGGGGTTATCCAAGAAGGCCTAGTGAAACACAGAGAAGAAGTTACAACAGGTTTGAATCTTTCTGCACTGAAGTGGAATGTTACAAATTTAACAATTTTGGACATGGATAAGAAAGCAGGATCATTATAGCTATGAAGAATGCACACTCGCTCTACAAGATAAGAAGAAGAAACATGGTTGGTATGTTGATAGTGGGTGTTCAAAACACACGACAGGTGATAGAGACAGGTTTCTTACATTACGAAAGGAAATAAATGGATCAGTCTCCTTCGGAAATGATGATTCAGCCAAAATCATTGGAAAAGCCATAGTCAGAATTGGGAACAAGAATATAACGGCAAAAAATGTTCTACTAGTAGAAGATATGAAACACAATCTTATAAGTGTGAGTCAAATTTGTGACCAAGGTCATCTAGTTACTTTCGATTCACAAAAGTGAGTTATAAGAAAAGAAGGTTCAGGAAAATTGATTGCTACAGCTGCGAGAACTTCAAGCAACATATATGTGTTAAGTGAAATTGAAAATGAAAAGTGTTGTTTAGGAAAGGAATATGAAAGTTGGCTATGGCACAAAAGAATGGGTCACACACATTTTGATAACCTTGTCAAATTCAACAAAAGAGAATAAGCCAAAGAAATTCCCCAAATCACGAAACCAACCAACACTTTATGAAAGCATTGTCAACAAGGAAAACAAACAAAGGCCAGGTTCAAATCAAAGGAATATTCAACGACAAGACCACTAGAAATTGTGCATACTGATCTAGTTGGACCAACTACAACAAAGGGCTTAAAAGGTGAAAATTCTTTATGTTATTAGTTGATGATTATACAAGAATGATCGCAGTTTTCTTTCTCAAGAATAAGTCAGAAGCTTTTGAAAACTTCAAGATCTACAAGGAAATGGTTGAAAATGAAATGGATTAAAAAATCAAATGCTTGAGATATGATAATGGAGGAGAGTTCACTTCAAAGGAATTTATGGACTACTACAATAGTCATGGAATAAAAAGGCAATTCTTTGTTGCTAGGACACCTCAATAGAATGGAGTTGTTGAAAGAAAGAACAGGATAGTACAGGAAATGGATCGAACAATGCTAATCGATTCCAAATTGACATATATTTTTTGGACACGGGAAGTGCATACAGCAGTTCACTTTCAAATTAGAGTAATTCTCAGAAACAACACTGACAAAAATCCTTACGAGATATGGAAAGGAAGACCAGAAAATGTAAAGCACTTCATAGTTTTTGGAAGTAAATGCTACATCAAAAGAGAAGATGGCAGAATGGGAAAGTTTGAATCTCGTGTGGGAAAATGACTTGTTGGTTACTCAACAAAGTGGTGGAAAGAATCAATGTAACAATTGATGAAACAGGTAGACAAGAATTAGAGGAAGAAGAAAATGAATCAATGGAACAACTTTATGAAGAAGAAACAAAAGAAGGGGAAGACAGAGAGGATCTGACAGAAACAGAAGAGCAAGTTTAGTAAGTAACTCCAAAAACACCTAGAAGATGAGTACAAAAGAATCATCCTTCAGATCAGATTATCGGAAACAAAGATGCCGGAGTTGAGAATAGAACAAGAATCCGTTCACCAGAAAAAATGCACCTAGCACTCACATATACGATTGAACCAACCTATTTTGAAGAGGCCAACAAGGATGAATTTTGGAACAAGGCCAGGGATGAAGAATTGGATCAAATAGAGAAAAATGACACTTAGGAATTGGTTCCAAGACCAAAGGATAAGAAAGTGATTGGCACAAAGTGGGTATAGAGTAATAAATTGAATGAAGATGGACAGGTTACAAGGAACAAATCTAGATTGGTTGTTACACATTATTTTCGTCATCCCTGTGACTGTTAATGATGTAAACCTATTTGTTGCCTTCAGAGGGGTCAGTGGCCTGAGTTCCTGAAGAAAGAAGGGAGAAGAACTTTTCCTGAGAGAAGAAGTTGCATTCTCCTTTGGAAAAACCCTATTAAAGAGGATGTTCGCAGGTTGTTATATAGGAAGGGTGCAGGAATTCCTGATTCTCGTAGGCTGCACCATAGTTGGGTTGCGAGAGGTTCGCAGGTTTCTCTATAAGCAGGGTGCGAGAATGCTCATACATGGGAAAAACGAGCATCTTCTCGATGCTTCTAGAAGGATAAACTTCCATGGTGAGGTGGCATCCGAATGGTTTGGATCTTACTCACTTTCATGATTTAGTGGGATCATTCTAACCTCCTCACCTTATCCTCTTCAACTTATAAAAGGAGAGGAGCTCTCATGGAGAAAGTTAGTTGTTTTTGGCTTGGGATTGTTAGCTTGGTTAGAGTGGCTTTGAGATTTTCTTTTTCAAGATAGATTGTGAGTAGCTATCATATCCATGGTTTCAGAATCCTTGGAGCAAGAAGTGTGTGGGGAATGAAGGAAAGTTGGAAGGGACCTTATGACATCAAGGCCATGGTTGTAATCTCTCTTTCACATTTAATATGATATAGTAATATGATTCTTTCCTATAAAGCTTGTTGTGTTTTAGTGTATGATTCCTTGATCACATACATAGGTTTATATTGAGTTTATGCTATTACTATCACTTTGGTTGGTTGCATTCTTTTGCAGGTTCATCATTGTATGAGCGTTGGAACGGAGCTAGGATGGCGATGGCGAGAGGGAGCGACATTTAAACGGTATGTTACCTATCCCTCTTTAGTCAGTAAATTCAATATTTAAAACTTAAGGAAAGTGTCATGTTCTGGTGTGTTTTTTTCTAGATCTAGGTGGATCTAGGGAGATCAATTAGTGTCTGCACCTACCGATTTATCCTATAACAAAATTGGTGACCATACTAGGGAACGGATTGTTTCCTAGTTAGTCTAGTTTCCCTTCCTTTGATTGCTTTTTTTCTGGTTTCTGAGTCTGTGGGACATCCATCCAGACTCTCTGGATCTAGAGGTTCACTTAGATTCCCTGTCCTTTTTCAAAATTTTCTTTGATTACAGACATTCTTGCACTGTACCTCTCTACAGCCTGTGAAAACCATTGATTTCCACACCCTACTGTTAGATCCAGTGCGAACGTCTCGCACCATACCAGTGTCTAGCCTGCGAGAATACCTAATTCTCGCACTGTACTCTACTGCTAGGCTGTGAACTTATTTGTAAAAAAATTTGGATTGGGTCTTGTCATCTTTTGATGACCCAGTTTTGCTTGGATCAGCTGGATTGAGCTTTTGGAGCCTATATTGATATGTTTACAGTCTGCTTGACATTCTTTGAGTTACTTTTAGCCACATTGGATTTGTTTGGTTTTGAAGGAATAGTCTCTTGCTTTGAGTGTCTTTCAATTACAAAGCATGTGTTTTCTTTAGAATTGTTTAGGGAAAGATCAGATTTCTTCTGAATAGTTCGCTTTAAAAGAAAACTTTTAGTTTGAGTTTCTTTGTTTTAAGAAAGTTCATTATTTCTTTTAGTGAAATTTTTGAAACAAAAAAATTTAATTTCTTGCTTTATATTAGAATGGGGGCATCCATGCATCGTGCATTGGTGTACAGTACCTTTTTCTCATTTCTTGAGAATCTTTATATTGATGAGTTTAATAAATTTTGGGACATTGTGCATATGGGAATGATAAATGTTTTCTCCTTCTCGTAGCATAGTTTTCATCGAAATGAAAACATTGCATCTTCATCTCTTTGCATAATTTTTTAGTCGGTCAAAACACCATATTGTCCACGCCATTTTCCTCTTGAGTAACAACAACCATAAAATAAAGCGCTTATAAAAACTGATTAGACATTTTTTATACTTTTTGGTAGTGAACCTACATTAGATTAGTTGTAGGGCTTTGGAATAGGTGTGAAATATAACTTTCCAAATTTGCAAACAAACATAGAATCTTGAGTTAGGGAGTGGTTAAATCCAATTATTACATTTTGTCCTAGGAAGCCCTTCTAACATGAGGGTCAATCACGAGGTCGCATTGAGACTGGCAGATTTACTCACCCTACTTTGTTGGTCTTGGTGTAGAGGTTGCGCGTATTATGGGGGTCGCTTGAGAGGTATACCCATAATGATGAGTGGAATCCTTTCAAGTTGATTTTGGGCTAGATACCCTACCCTTGCGCATGGATTGGACTGTCGACTGTTTCCCCAGGCATCACTATAGTGATTGGTAACCTTAGTGGCCTATCTCTTTAGGGTCTTTACACAAGGTGACTGTGGAGGGGCAAGTCTTCACAGTACCTGGAATTGACGTTGGCCAAATGGACACGGGCTCCTTGGAGGGTATACCCACGATTATGTGTCGGAGCTTGCACCAGGGTGTAAGTCCGTTAAGCAGGTCGTCAACGTAAATTTTCCACCCACTCTATCTCATCTCCTTCTTACTTTGTTCTCGTGGCGTTGGATTTCATCACCAACTAGTGCGTTCATTGTGAGAAATTTTTGTTTGCTTTCTTGCTTACTAGATTTTTAGCGTGTGTTGTTTGTTTTCCCTAGTGGAATCTAAATTGGATCTTTGTTTTAATGGCGTCATTTCCCAGAATGACTAATGAAGGAACCCCTTTTCCAGGGGAACCTTTTGTTTTTCCTTCTTACAGAAACATTGGTCCTCCTCACATCGCTACTTTGAGCCTTCTAGGTCTCACAATTGGATTACCGGTATGGTTGTTTTCCACTCAGGTAATCCTGAATGCAGTAAGTGATTCGGTCGTAAGCACTTCCCCCTGAGAACATAAACATCATTTTGATCCTTCACCATCTTCACCAATAAGATATTCTTCGCCTTCTTCGCTTGCAAGGTCTTCTTCCATTTCATCTTCTTCGTCGAGTGAAAGATCTCAAGCTAGTAACTTGGTGGATAAGAAGAAGAAGAAACGAAAGAATAAGAAGAATAAAAATAAGCAAGGATACAAACTTCCAAACACTGTCAAACATGTTGGAAAACAACTAGTTACTGTTAATTGTGTTAGGAGTGTTGATGATGTCAAGATCACCCAAACAACCCGTAAGCCCAAGTACCCTTGCAGGCTTTGTAAGGGTATCCATATCCTTAAGGAATGCCCTGGTCTATCCAAGTTTATAGAAGCATGGTCTACACATCCTTGCCAACCCATGTCGTTAGCCTCTGAACAACATGCTGACGACTTACCGTTTACTAGTCAAGATACCGTTCGGAAGAAGAAAAGTAGAGTCAAGTTCTGGTGCATGTTATGAAAAGGGAGTCATCTCACTCACCTTTTCCCTTGTATGGATGAAGCCTCGAAATTAATAGAAGACATGACTATTTCAAAGCCTCAACTTCCAGCTTCTTATCACAAGATTACTCTTGACCCCCCTATACTTGATGGAATGATCACTCTAGTCCCTTCATTGGTCAATTTGGTTGATCATGTCATCAATATGGTCACGTCCTTAGTTGAACCAGTTGACAAAGTGGTTGATCCAATACCATCCTCAGTCAATCTCACTCTCCCCTTAGAGAGTGAAACTAAAGTGGTCGATCTGTTTCCACCTGTCGACCCCATTCTCCCCTTGGAGAATGAAACCCAAGTGGTCGATCTGATCTCTCCATCAGTTGATCCTACTCTCCTGCTCGAGAGTAAACCTGATATTGCCCACGTTTTTCTCGTTGATACAGACTCTATCGCGTCGGGGGTATTCCTCCTTCTCCCATGAAACTGCCTCCAAGTAATGAGGCCATGATTTTTAATTGGGGTGTGCTAACTGGACGTCATCTTCCCTCTCACATTCCTTTCCAAATTACAGTGCAAGTTTGTGTTTGGGGTGTTCCTCAGATGTTGATAGATGAAGGTGCGTTCATTAGCATTTTGTCCTCTTTTTCTTGGCAATCTTTGGGTTGTCCTCAGCTTGCCCCAGTTACGCAGAATTTGTTATCTTTTAACAGAAGAACCAATCAACCTTTAGGGACCCTTCCTCAGTTTCCTGTAACTTTGGGAGGGAAAATTGTCTTTATTGATGTCATGGTCGTCCAAGACCCCTTGGATTTTTCTTTACTCCTTGGGTGAGATTATGTCTATGTCATGAAATATATTGTGTCTACTCTTTTTTGCGTGACATATTTCCCTCACGATGGACGAGTTGTAACTGTTGATCAACTTTCATTCGTTGACCCCGCCTGGATTTCCTCCTTGAATGGTTCTTATATGCAGACGGTATCTCCCCCGCCACAGGTCAATTATGTGGCATTGTCACCCATGGTTTCAACTTTTGATGACTTAGATCCAGTAGTTGACATGGTGATATCTTCGATAGGGTTGTTAGAGAATGACCTCTTTACTCCTGTCGTGACCCTCGACATGGTGTCCTTCCAGAGTGTGTTTCTTCCTTCCAGTGAAGACCTCTTGGAAGCCATGACCAAGTTTTGTCCCTTGACATGGTGTCATTCCGGAGAATTTTCCTCTTGGAATCCATGATCAAGAAGAGAGACTCCAAGGATAGTTTTTTCATCTCTGAGGCAACCTCGTTAAAAAATGAAATAGAGGTTGTGAGCATGATTTTCTGATTTCAACCTCGTTAAAAAATGAAACCAGATTTGAGCATAGTTTTCTAATTTCAAGCTCGTTAAAAAATGAAACCACTTACGAGGATAGCTTTTTCGTCTTTGTGGCAACCTCGTTAAAAAATGAAACAGAGGTTATGAGCATAGTTCTTTTTTCTGTGTCAAGCTCATTAAAAAATGAAATAGTTTTCCCCCTCTCTATTTGAGTCAAGTACTTCGTCTAGTATTTGAAGCTTCATTTCATTCTCCTTTGCCGTTAGATGAAACGAAGCTTGGGGGGAATTTGCCTCAGCCTATGGACTTCATGCTGAAGTTGAGCCGCTAGCTTCTTAAGATGGGGGATACGTACCAACCATGCATTGGGAAGTCACAAGCATAGTTTTCTGTGGTTCAAGCTTGTGTAAAAATGAAACCACTTACCTCAAGCATAGTTTCCTCTGATTCAAGCTTGTGTAAAAATGAAACCAGGTCCAAGCATAGTTTTGTTTTGTTTTAAAGCTTGTGTAAAAATGAAAACAATACCGATCTTAGTCTTTGTTCTTTCTCATGCTCGTTAATACATGAGAATAAGTTACCGAGCTTAGTCTTTGTTCTTTCTCGTGCTCGTAAATACGTGAGAATGCAACTGAGTATACTTTTATCACTTTTTCGGACTCGTGAAGGTTATACGAAAAAGGAACCCATTGGAGTTCCCTTTAAGCTCTTTTCAGACTCTCTAAACATGAAAATATTACTGAGCGACATTTTTCTTTTCACGCTCGTTAAAGTATTTGAAGAAAACGTCTATTGAGAGATAGTTTATCTCTTTTTCGGTCTCATCAGACTACTTTACAAAAAAAGAACTGAGAGAGTTCTCTTTAAGTGTTTTTTAGACTCTATAAACATGAAAAAACCCTGAGTTTTCTTTCTTTGGACTCATAAAACAAACATTGAAAGGCCTATATGGGACCGAACCACTCCTTCCTAGGGTTCGTTAAACATACTCTGAGGGACTCGTCTAAAGGATGAGCTTAAATTGACAAGCATATGTTATCCTCCTCATGCTTGCGTAAAAATAAAGAGGTACTCACCAGAAATGGTGGGGGAAAAAATTGGGAAAGAAATATGTCTAAACCTGTATTCCATGGAAGAGTCTCTTTTGAACATGACACCCTTTCACTCGCCTTGTGTCTAGGTTGGAAAATCCACTTGTCTCCTAATCATACTCCTTTATAAGATTACAAATTGGCCTGTGATCCCTGTTGTTGAGTCAGTGTTTCCAAGACAATTTCCATGTTGTCAATATGTTCAAAATGAAGTTCAACCCGAAAATCCTTCTGTTGCATCGGCCATTTTTGCAGTCCTTAAAGCCTTCTATTGTGTCGGCCATACCTGAGTCAGTCCTGAATCACTTGTTACTATGATCTACATCAAATCTTGTTACTTGTTTCGTGTCATTGATGTGGGATACATTAAGGCCCTCGTGTGACAAGTCTTTTCCTGTCGAATTCAACTCATTATCTAAGAATGAGACTTAGAAACTAATTGGTACCTTGGAACTTGCATGCCTCAATGGCAGGTTTCCTTGCTTTTGACAGTGGGTTTTCATTATCGACCCCTGATCGAGAGATTCCGTCAAGTGTTCGACCTCAGCTCATTGATTCACATTCGTTGGATTGTACCAGCGTACCTTGGGAGTCATTGACATTAATGGTGATTTCCCTCACACTTGTTAACGGTATACACTAATGACCGGTAATCAAGTGGTTTCTACCATGTTCGACTTCAGCACATGTATTCACATGGTTAGATTTGTACTATAGAGTGGTGGAGATGAAGACCCTGGATATTTTATGACAGATCCAGGTTGTGTTGGAGTATACTCAGTGTACTGTTACATAGATCCACAGTGTATGCCTCATGGATATGTTCAAATTTGAGTCTTTAACACATAGATCCATAGTGTATGTTTTGGTGGCTATGTTCATATTTGAGTCATATTGGCATGGATCCACGGTATATGTTTGGTGGCCATGACTTGTCTTACTTGACATGGATCTTTGCATGTCAGCATTTATGATCTGATTCATTTGTATTATGAGTATGGGAATGCCTACCTCAGTGATGATGTATTATTGTATTGTATTTCCTTGTTTGTTGGCAGGTTTCCGATCGACTGTTCCGTGTTCCCTACACACACTCGACAAAGTATTTCAGCTATCACTCTGTTCTAACTTCATACTTTGGGGGGCTCTCTGTTACACATTATTTTCATCATCCCTATGACCATTAATGATATAAACATATATGTTGCCTTCAGGTGGGTCAGTGGCCTGGGTTCCTGAAGAAAGAAGGGAGAAGAACTTTTCCTGAGAGAAGCTGCATTCTCCTTTAGAAAAACCCTATTAAAGAGGATGTTCGCAGGTTTCTATATAGGCAGGGTGCGGGAATGCTTGATTCTCACAGGCTACAACATATTTGGGTTGCGAGAGGTTCACAGGTTGCTCTATAAGCAGGGTGCGAGAATGCTCATACATGGGAAAAACGAGCATCTTCTCGATGCCTATAGAAGGAGAAACTTCCATGGTGAGGTGGCATCTGAATAGTTTGGATCTTACTCACTTTCATGATTTAGTGGGATCATCCTAACCTCCTCACCTTATCCTCTTCAGATTATAAAAGGAGAGGAGCTCTCATGGAGAAAGTTAGTTTTTTTTGGCTTGGGATTGTTAGCTTGGTTAGAGTGGCTTTGAGATTTTCTTTGTCAAGATAGATTGTGAGTAGCTATCAGATCCATGGTTTCAAAATCCTTGGAGAAAGAAGTGTGTGGGGAATGAAGGAAAGTTGGAAGGGACCTTATGACATCAAGGCCATGGTTGTAATCTCTTTTTCACATTTAATATGATACAGTAATATGATTCTTTCCTATAAATCTTGTTGTGTTTTAGTGTATGATTCCTTGATCACATACATAGGTTTATATTGAGTTTATGCTATTATTATCACTTTGGTTGGTTGCATTCTTTTGCAGGTTCATCATTGTATGAGCGTTGGAACGGAGCTAGGATGGCGATGGCGAGAGGGAGCGGTGTTTAAACGGTATGTCACCTATCCCTCTTTAGTTAGTAAATTCAATATTTAAAACTTAAGGAAAGCGTCATGTTCTGGTGTGTTTTGTTCTAGATCTAGGTGGATCTAGGGAGATTAGTTAGTGTCTACACCTACCGATTTATCCTATAACATTGGTATGTAAAGGATATGCACAGGTTGAAAGAATCAACTTTGAAGAGACATTTTCCCCAGTTTCCAGAATGGAAGCCATCTAATTGCTTTTATCTTATGCATGCTCCAAAAATATTAAAGTGTATCAGATGGACATAAAATCATCTTTTCTGAATGGGGAACTTGAAGAAGAAGTCTACATTGAACAACCAGAAGGATTTTATTTGTTATAGAACGCAGATTATGTGTGTAAATTAAAGAAGGCCTTGTATGGTCTAAAACAGGATCCTAGAGCATGGTACTCTAGACTGGATAATTATCTACAGCAGGCAGGGTTCAGAAAAGGAAGTGCAGACAACAACCTCTACATCAAGGTAACTCAAGATAGTATTTTATTAATTGAAGTTGATGTTGATAATATTAGTTTTGGTAGTGATGATGACAGATTAAGACATAAAATTGCAAAGGATATGCAGAATGAATTTGAAATGTCATTACTTGGAGAACTATCATTCTTTCTAAGACTTCAGATATGTCAAAGGAACCAAGGAAATTTTATTTCTCAAACCAAGTATATCAGAGAAATGTTAAAGAGGTTCGGAATGGAAGATTGCAAACTAGTTATCACTCCCATGCAAACCAGTTGCAAGTTAAGCAAAGATGATGATTCAAAGTCTATAGATTAGAGGAAATATAGGTCAATGATTGGTAGCCTAGTATATGTGACAATATCCGGACCAGATGTAATGCAGTGAATTGGACAGGTGGTATGATTTCAAGCAGCATCAAAGGAATCACATGTATTAGCAGTAAAGAGGATTTTCAAATATCTCAAAGGAACAAAAGAGTTTGGATTATGGTATCCAAAAGGAAAGGATTTATCATGTATTTCCTACACAGATGTAGATTGGGTAGGTTGTATTGATGACCAACAAAGCACCAGTGGAGCATCGTTCTACTTTTGTGAGTGTTTAGTATCTTGGCTAAGCAAGAAAAAATTATCAGTATCTCTATCCACAGTCGAGGTAGAGTATAATACAACAGAAACATGTTGTACATAGGTTTTATGGATGAAAAAAACTCTAACAGATATACAGGTTGAGTGTGATGAGCCCATTCCAATCTATTGTGACAATACAAGCGCCATCAGTATCTCAAAGAACCCAGTGATGCACTCCAAGACAAAGCACATTCCAATCAAGTATCACTTTCTACGGGAACAAGTTGGATAAAAGAACATCATAGTTGAGTATGTGGGAACAAAAGAACAAGTGGTAGACATCTTTACAAAACCACTTCCACGGGAATCCTTTGAGTATCTTTGCCAGAGACTCGGATTTATTTCTACTCCAAAATGAATGCTTTTGAATGCTTATCTTATATGTCTTAGATGTACACGAGGAAGCACCATAAAGAGGATAGTTCAGGTTGGGAGATCAGACAGTTCATTTAGGGGGAACAACCCTGGATGGAAAGATACCTTTTCCATTCATGACAAAGGGGGAGAAATTTATCAGATGCAGAGGACAGAGGAATGACTCCAGTGGGAGAAATGGTTACAAAGATGCAGAGGAAAAAGGCATGGTTCCAGGGGGAGCATGAGTGATATGACTTCAGTATTGCATGACATGATTTTAGTATTGCATCAGAGTGTTTCCATCAATGCAAAAGTGGGATATTGTTGATTAAGGTTGGTTTTCATTGATGTCAACCCTTGAAGAAAGTTCGGTAGCGAATTCTAGTAGCACAAAGGTTTGGGTAATGGACCCAAGGATGTTTCGTGCATAATGGTATGAGTTTTAATATATTTGAAGGTAATAATATTATATATGGATATTACATGTCATTCCATTTCTGGTGGTATGTGGAACGTCACATAACTCCTCACGGTTAGAGAGTTATGGCCATGAGAAGTTGGAGAACCCAGGTTTGGGTAATGGACCCATGTTTTTTTGATGGATAATGGTACGATTTTTGATATATTTGTAGGTAATACTATTCTATATGGATAGTACATGTCATTCCATTTCTGGTGGTATGTGGAACGTCACATAACTCCTAATGGTTTGAGAGTTATGGCCTTTCAAAGTTGGAGGACCCTCATATGTCATCTAGAAGCCCCAAAAGGTCAAAGTAGTCAAAGTGGTTTAAGAGATTTTAGAAGGTAAATAATAAAGTGAAGTGATGAGTGTACTATAATTAAGAGTGAATACAAAATAAATTATTTAAATAATAAATTTAATGGAGAAATTATAAGTGGGTTAACCCTAAAATAAGGAAAGTGGGCAAAGTGACCTAGAAGATGCTTTTAAGGAAGCTACTTGGAGAGTATAAATAAGAGGCAAGGCTCTCTCATTTTATATCACACTTGAGAATATTTAATATCTATAGGTGATTGAGGTAACCAAAGGATATCTAATCGAAATTTTATAGGAAAATTGAAGAAAAGAAGGCAGGAATTCAAGGGAGGATAAATTCTTTTGATGATGCTTTCTAAGGTATGTTATTTATAGGTCATCTCACCATTTTCGCAATAACGTTTTTTCTAGAATGATTTTGACCGTTAAATTGATAGGTTATTCAGGAAACATATCCAAGCATCTGTGGTAAACATTTAAACTTGTGGGTCATTGTATTTTTTGAGTTACACTCCGAGGAAAATAGGGTTTGTGGCTAGTCCTGAAACTAGTCTAAAACATGTGTTTCGAGTAAAAATATCATAAATTATTCATAAAAGATTCAAATTCAGTAAGACCAGATTTGTTGGTCAAATTAAAGTCCGTGGTAGGTTGTGTAACATTTTGACATCTATTCAACAAATATTCTATGCAGGGCATGCTTTACAAGGTCGCTCTATAGAATAAGCCAAAACTCAACAAGGTATGCCATTTTTTCTATAACTCCTTTTCTGAGAGGTTCCAAATAGTGACACCTGTAGGAATTGCATAAAACAAATTGAAGAAAATTTTGTATTGTTTTCAGATCTTTATTCATTATAGGTACATAGTTATGATTATTTCGAGTTAGGGTTGTTGACTAATCCCAAACTAGTCATGTGAGACTAAAGAAAAGTTTGATGAAAATGCTAGTATCTTGTTGTGAAAGTTAAGGAAGGTTTGAAGGTATGTGATCATATACACCAGGTCTATTAGAGATTTACAAATCATATTTGTATGATGAAATTGATGAGGGATTTTGGTTAAGGTACATGTTGGGTACATGGTTGAGACAAGTATTTGATGAGTTGGCACATACTTGAGGTGTATAGTTGATGATGTTGGTACATATTGATGAGTCATAGTTGATGAGTAGTTGACACATTATTGGTACATACGTGGTACATGGTTGGATGAACTTTTTTATGGTACAGGTTGATTACAGGTTGTTTGGTACAGGTTGGATCATGGTTGATGCACTTGTTTATGGTACACGTTGATTACAGTTTGAGGTACAGATTGATGCATGGTTCAGGTTTATTGTGGTATATCTCACAACGATAGTGTGACAGTGGTTCCATAATTCTACTTCTACTTCAGAGCGGTTGGACGGGGAAAGGAAAGGTGGTTGTAGCCACCTTTCAGTTGTAGTCGGAGAACATAGGGGGTTGTAGCTAGAGAATAGGTGAGTTGGAGATTCCCTCAGGTTGTATCTTGAGAAACATTGGGGTTGGAGCCTCCTTCTAGTTGCAACTGGAAAACAAAGGAAGTTGGTGCTTCCAATGAATGTAATTCTTCAAGACATATAAGAAAAAACATTATGTGGTTTTCTCCCACTTTGGGTTTCCACTTAAAACTCTGGTGTACTATGTATGTGTATGATTGTTCATTTGTTCATTTCTTATTTACTCTGCATTTATTGTATGATAATGCTACATTGATATAAAAATTGGATTATATGGTTAAAAAGGATTAAATTGCTCTATTATTGATTCACCCCCCCTCTTAGTAATCCAACAGATACAACTTTTTATGTACAAATGTACAGATCCATATGGTATTGTCCATACAACTATATAGGACTATTGTGCATGATTATGAGTTGCATAAATGTCTATTTCCTGAATGTTTTCTCTCTCTCTCCTTCTCTATTGTTGAACCTGCTCAAGTGTTAAAGTGTGTGTGAACTCTCTATCTTGACCTATCTTTATAGTTTTAACTAAGACCAAAACCCTAATATATTTTTGAAATTACTCCTATTCTAACTCATGCATGCATGAAATACGCTTTTTAGACTCAACTATTAAAAACAAGACTTTCACTTTTTAATTAAAGTAAATTACAAAATAGAATTTACTTTTCGAAAATAGAATCAATTTTCAGAAATAAAATTACTTTTCAAAAATATCTTGAACTAATTCTTGGATGTTCACATGGAACTTGTGTGGGCATCCATGTCCAAACTATAATTATCAATGCTCCATCTTAATGAGGAAGGAATTCTACACTATTCCAAGCTTGTCTAGGAATGTCTCAAACTGCCCTTTTCGTAGCATACCTAGGGAGGTAATATGGGATACCTAGTGAGGTACCCAATGGGAATGTGTTTATGTATTATTAGTGGATTTCATTCACTATAAGGTGGAATAGGTTGTTAAGAACAAAATATTAATATATCATACAAAAACCTCAGAAAAAGTACTCAACGCCTTGAAAAAGAGGTAATTTCAAATAATAAGCCTCTTCGAGGGAGCAACCTCCTTTTACCCCACTTAAATGTTCAAGTACAAGATGATTCAAAATGAAAATGTCTCCTTGGTATATATAGGAGACTAGGAGGTATAATTACAACTAATGGCCTAAAGCTGACATAA
>ML811528.1:104728-114798 GCA_009831015.1 Picea engelmannii
TGCTCATCTGGAATATCGGTTACCTTTATATTCAATCTTTGGAAGTTCTTAATGTGCTCGGTAACTGAACCCTTTTGCTTGAGATTTATCAATTGGCTAAAGAAGGTATTGATCCTTGTATCCTCATAGTGTGCTATCATTTCCTCCATGAAAATTGTCCAAGTGATGAGTGATTTGAGAGAACAAAGCCATCAATACCATACAAATTGATTAGGTTCTAAATATAAAGAAGCAATTCGTACCTTTTGTGGACGTGGCACATTATGGAGATCAAAGAATTGCTCCATCTAAAGTATCCATGTGATTGGGTCCTTTCCATCAAACTTCCTCATATCAAGCTTAGGAACGTGCTTGGTCTTCAAACCAAAGTTGGAGTTTCTCCATTCTTGATTCACCTTCCTTGTGTCCTCATCATGAATTTCAAAGGATGCATTTTCACTTTTAGGTGTCTTCTCTGTTATGAAATTTTTCAATACTTCCATGATCTCCCCTTTTAAACCCTCCATCATCTCTTGTAGTTCATATTTTGTTACTATCTTCTTTTGTAAATCATTTATGTCCCTACACATTTCTTCACCTTCATCAAGAGTCCAAGTAGGATTTTCCGGAGGCTTATTTGGTGTAGAAATTCCCTTTTTGGGTGGCATGTTGGCCAAGTATCACTTTTGAATCTTGATTTTGAGGTGGTTCTTCTAGACAATATGTCTTCTGTTGTATCTCCCAAGTTTTGGCCCTTCCGGGTATGAAACTTTCTTTTATGTATTTCTGTGATATTTTTTCTCTGCAATGCCACAAGTTTGATGAAAATTGGATGTGCCAAGTGGAATGTACGGTAACTTCCCCAAAACTTGTCAATTTTTGGTCTTTCTAGGAGATCTCACTTGTATAGCATGCTCCGCACAAAATAATTGATATAAAAATCTGAAACTCTCCCCCAAAATACTATAAACTGTCCAAGATCCAATGAAACTAGTCCCACTCAATTTGGATACTCTAGAAAGAAGTTATGATTGTTTTACCTGGAACACCTTCTTGAGACTCGTCAATAGGACTAGTCAGATACCCTATCTTACAAATTTAAGATGACCCAGAAGCTGAAATTTTTACCACAGATACCTCACTAATTTATGTAAATATCCTTCAGAGTTCAGGGTCTAAAACATTACAGAAATTTTTTTATAGTGACACTTCCGCAATGACTCATTTCAGGATGATTCCAGAACCCTATCTTGTACAGGTTGTATCTACGAAAGTATAAGGCCTCAGGAGCTGAATTTTGAACCCAACGTACCTTGATCTGTTTATTAAATATCCTCCAATCCATTCCTTCTAAAATGTTATAGTGAAAATGCCAAGGTGTCTCATATGTAGCAGCAAAACCCCAAGACCTTGAGCTCTGATACCATATGTTAAGAACCAAATATCAATATAGCATAGAAAAACCTCAGAAAAAGTAATCAACGCCTTGAAAAAGAGATAATTTCAGATAATAAGCCTCTTCGAGGGGGAAACCTCCTTTTACCCCACTTAAATGTTCAAGTACAAGATGATTCAAAATGAAAATGTCTCCTTGGTATATATAGGAGACTAGGAGGTATAATTACAACTAATGGCCTAAAGCCGACATAAATAAAAAACATTACTAATATAATATGCCCCAATTAAGGGGTAATGAGCCAATATTAGGGCTTAACATAGGTCCATTATATTATTAAATAAGAACCACTATGGTAGATAGATATATCAATATGAACATAATAAATGTGAGAAAGCTTTCTAAAATATTCCTTCTCTAGAATGTTCCTAGGAGATAGAGAAATGTTATATAAAGAAGTGTAAGAAATGTATTGAAACATACTGAAGAATGTTGTTATTGTAGCAAGAAAGTATTGCTTGGGAGTGCATTCCTTCCATAAGGAATAATATATGGTGTTACCATACCTCAAGGGCTTTGTTTATTTCTAGTGTTCAATCTTTGGTGAATGGTTTGGTTTATTCTTTTTGAGATTAAGGGTTGTTTCTTAAGTTATAATCCCATATCTATTTAGGTACTTAACACTTTTTCCAAGGGATTTATAAGAATATAAACTACATGTTGATCCATGGGAATATACTATAACTTCAATACTCCCTTCTGAACCCTATATCGTATGAATTGATATTTGATCTCTATATGTTTGGACCTATCATGAAACACTAGATTCTCAAATAGTTTGATACAGCTCTAATTATCATATTAAATGACCATGGACTCCAAATCATGATCAAACAATCATGCAAGTACCTTGCAAATCCAAATGGCCTCACAACTGATCATAATAGTTTCCATGTATTTTATCTCTACTAAGCTAAGTTCCATGAAAGTCTACTTCCTCTTGAACTAGGATATCATCATCTATCCCAAGCTAAAGCAACACTCTGAGGTAATCTTCCTGTCTGTGGAATTTCCTACCCAATTTGAGTCTGTATACCCCTGGAACTTCACTTCACCAACTCCAAGATATCTCAAAACATACTCCATTGTGCCCCTCAAATAATTGAGCACATGTTCACCTGATTCTCCTTTCTCATCTCCACCATGAATTAACTCAAGGTGTTCACTGCAAAACATATGTATGGTCTAGTGTTGACCAAATACATCAAAGAAAATATTAGTTTCTTATACAACATGGGATCCACCAACTATGAATATGAATTTGTCACCTTCTTTAGATTAGTGATCGTGGGTGTGGTCATAGTTTCACAGTCTTCCATCTAAAACATCTTTAGGATATGAACTGCATACCTACCTTGCCCAAGGAAAATCTCCCCTAGTCTTTTCCAAACCTCTAATCCCAATAAGCAATGCATCATGCCAATGTCCTTCATCTCAAACTAAGATTCCATGCCTATGTTTCACTATGTAATGAACTTCTCTACACCTTTCAGAAACAAGTCATTTACATACAACACCAAAATGAGTAGATATGTCTAAACAAATATATAATATAAGTTATGATATGCTTGTCTTTTGGTGAAGCGCATACTTTGAATATATACATTGATACTATAATACCATGCTCTTTCTTCTTAGTTGAGTCCATAAAAGGATTTATTAAGCCTGCACGCATGGGATTCCTTCCCACTTACCTCAAAGCCCCAAGGCCATGGTATGTGCATGTCTTCCTCAGTGATCCAATTAAGGAAAGTTTTCTTCACATCCATCTGATGTATCCTCCATACCATAAATCAATCCAAGGACATAACTTCTCTAATGAAAGTGTACCTGGTGATTGGATAAAAATGTCTCACCATATTCCACCCCCTTGTTGATGTTTGTAGCATCGGACAGGTACTTTCACACAGATCTAAGTGTCTAGATGTATGGAAGTTGTATAAAGCCTTATACCTTGAGACTTTAGTTTAATTAAAGGAATTATTACAGTAAAGTGTTTTTATTAGTGAGTTGAGTTTTATTTAAATAAATAAATTAAGGATCATTATTTAATTAAATAAAATCCATCGATCTCAAGCGAGGTGAGAAGTAATATCAACTTTCAATCACTTTGGAGATTAGGGTTAGGTCATAACTCAAAATCATAAAAGCAAGACTAGGGTGAAGGAGGAAAACACTTGTGTGAGACATTGTGTGTTGATACACAAGAGAGAGAAAAGGAGGAATTTTCTCAAGGGTTGGGTCATGAAGGACTATGATTCAAGGAGATCTTAGATAGGTGGAGAAATACTTCCATATAGATATTAGGTCAAGGAGAAGACAGAACAGGGGCAGTCTCAAGTGGGTTTTAGTAGATTGAAGTCGCAACAACAGGTTCACGTCATACAATCCTTGAGTTCATTTATGTGGGTTTCAGTGGAGATAGACGTGCATATGCATATTTTCTTAAGGAAATTAACATACATATCGCGAAACATGAATATTGAGGCCATACAATAGATCAAGAGTTGCTAGGGTTTGCAGATGTTGTCTATAGTTGGGTTTGTAGGTATTTTCTATAGTTTTATTTATTTCTCTGTGGGTCATTTTCCCAGGTATGGGAGCCCTTGTAAGCTTTGAATTTATTTGAATGATAAGCTTATTTTATGGGGAAAATATATTTGTGTATTGTGCATTAGATTTTGGTTTCCAGTATTTCTTTTGCAATATTTATTTGAGTTGAATATTCTAGCAAGTATATGTTGTTTTGTGAGTTGATAATTTAATTTAAAACAATTAAATCACTAGATATCTTACCTAGGTGCCAGAGTAGGGATTTCAACATGGTATCAAAGAAATTTCTCTGAGAGGAATCCAAATCTCAGATCCATAGCAGTTGATAGAATATCTATGAGATCTGCAAGGAGATCTTAACATATCCATAACCAATAGTTAGAAGTTAAGGATTTAATTTTAGGGAAACAACAGTACTGAGGCAGAACTAGGGTTGTGCAGTCGTACATAGGTTGCAGAAGAAATAGTGATGTACATATGCACATTTATTTGGAGACAACCACATATATGCAGGTTTCAGTAAGAAAAGGTGTGTACATACGTTGTTTTCAATCGCACGGGATGAGGAGCAGGAGGCTCCAAAGGGTGAGTATTCAAAGGATGAGCAGAGTTCACAGACTTCCATTGTGGGGATTCAACCTTCAAATGGGAACAAGAAGTTAGGCCCTTCTAGTTCTTTCAAGAAACTGTTTTGGTACAAGATGACATTGATGGATGCTTAGGAGCAGGAGAAGGCCTCTAGGAGAACAGTGAGGGAGAGCAGGCCTTTGACAAAGTTTAAAAAATTTGTGGAATTGATATGTAGTGTCATAAATTTTGTGAATTACATTATTCAAAGAGAATATGACCAACAGAGTTGGAGGGATGTCAGTGTGCAGGATGATGTGTACGACATTGTGCCAGAGTTGGAGGGAGAACCAGTTCCAAGTGGCTCTTCGAGAAGTACCTTCCTCACTAAGAGGGAGTGTTGATGTTTGTAGCATAAGATAGGTACTTTTGCATAGGTATAAGTGTCTAGATGTGTGGAAGTCATCTAAATCCTTCTACATTGATACTTTACTTTAATTAAAGTAAATTTCTTTTATTAGTGAGTTGAGTTTTATTTAAATAAATTATTTAATCAACATTAGTGAATTAAATAATAGCCATTTATCTCAAGTGAGGTGAGAAGTAATATCAACCTTCAATAACTTTTGAGATTAGGGTTAGGTCATAACTAAAGATTATAAAAGCAAGGCTAGGGTGAAGGAGGAAGACACTTGCGTGAGACATTGTATGTTAATACATAAGAGAGAGAAAATAAGGAATTTTTCTCAAGGGTTGGGTCACAAAGGAGTGTGATTCAACTATATCTCGATTAGGTGGAGAAGGAATTCCATCTAGAGATTAGATCAAGGAGAATATGGAACAGGGGAAGTCGCAATTGGGTTTCAGCAGATTGAAGTCACAATAGCAAGCTCGCATCATAAAGAGTTATCGTATATTCCTTGAGTACGAGTATGTGGGTTTCAGTGGAGACTGACACATATGCATGGGTTTTCTTAAGGAAAGACACGTACATCTCGGGAAACATGAAATATCGAGGTTGTACAACAGATCGGGAGTTGTTAATATTTTCATAGTATTTTCTATAGTTTTATGTATTTATCTGTGGGCCATTTTCCCATGTATGGGATCCCTTGTAAGATTCGAATTTATTTGAATGATAAGATTAATTGATGGGAAAAATATCTCTGTGTATTGTGCATAACATTTTGGTTTCCAGTATTTCTTACACTATCTTTATTTGATTTGAATTTTCCAACAAGTCTGTGTTGTCTTTTCAGCTGCTAAATTGATTTACAAAACAGAAAACACTAGATAACAAGATACCTAGGTGCCAGAGTAGGAATTCCAACACCCCTCTCTCTAGGAAAACCCTCTCACCACAAACCCCACATTGAACTTCTCAGTGCTTCCATTTGTAGCATGCTTGATCTTATAAATCCATCTCGAACTCACAATTGACTTCCCCTCCAGTATTGGCACTATGTCCCAAGTATCATTCTTCATGATGGAGGTGTACGCATCCACCATGGTATCCTTCCATACCTTTTGGTCTATTGCCTCCTTAAAACTTAAAGTCTCAAAATCTAAAAATTTTCTCATCAATGTTATATAGTCTAAAAATTTCTTCAGGGGTATGTTCACTCTGAATGTGCTCCTAGGAGTCTCAAAATACCCCTAATAATCCCTCAATGTTTGACTAAACCATCGAGCTATCTTGACAGAAGTCGAAGAGGCTCATGTCTTCCCCTATTCACCTAAAGGATATTGTACTACTGTATAAATCACTAGTGACCTCAACTCAACCTTTGTAGATTCTTGCTCCTCATCCTTTTCCACTAGAGTATACTCATGAGACATCATGGATTCAAATTCTTCCTCAAAATTTACATACATGCTTACCAGTTTCTTCCTCTTCTCTGGAATATAAACCATGTAAGCCTTTAAGGTCTCATTGTAACCCAAAAAAAAAACCTTCTTTCTAGAGGGCTTCAACTTGGTCCTCTTCTCTACTGGTACATGGATATAAACTACATACCCAAAGATGTATAAATGAATCACCTCTCACTTCATATCAGTGAATTCTTCCTCTAGTGTCTTTCCATCTAAGATATTATGAGGACACCAATTTTGGATGTAGATTGTTGTGTTACATGCCTTTTCCCAAAGAAACATGGAAAATTCATGGTCATGTATAATGACCTCAATATCTCCTATGATAGATTGATTCTGCCTCTTTGCAACCCCATTTTGTTGTGGGTTGTAAAAAATTGTGAGCTCCTCCTTGATTCATGCCTTCTTTGGGAAACCCTCGAACTCCTTGGAGGTATACTCTCCCCCTTTATCTGATCTCAAGACTTTGATCTTCTTTCCTCTCTAGTTTGTGTTGGCTGTGGAGCCTAACTATCTTCCTAATTCAGAGGTTTGTTTCAGCCATGCTTCGACCCCATTCCCTAACGAGGGGGTGTGGGGAGGTGTGGGGGGGATTTCCCCCCTACAACTATCGCCANGGGGGGGGGGGGGAGAAAATTTTTTATCCCCCCTGACAGGGGATTAGGGGGAAACGCCTCCGAAGAGAAATATTGCGAAAACATTCCTTATAAAATATTGTAATTTCATAGTCAATCTGGACCTTTCATTATAAGGTCACAGATCTGACGGTAGAAGTTATTTTAGGGATTTTTTCCCTAGAAGGAAACCCTCTTTTATGAGGGAATTGTATTGTGGTTGTGTAGGTGTATGCATATTGTATTCTAAGAGAGGATATTGTGAGATAAAGAAGAGGAAGTTACAATGGGTGTGTTGTAGGTTGTATCCCTTTATTTTGTTGGATAATAAAAAGGAATGACCTGAAAATTTCTCTGGTGGATGTAGCCCACACTGGGTGAACCATATATATATATGTCTCTATTATATTATGTATCGTTTGTGTTTTATTTACGCATTTTTCATATTTTATTGCTTTGCGATCCTGTTTTTATAACAACTGGTATTAGAGCAAAAGGTAACTCGTAGGAAAAGAGGGTTCCTGGTTTGAGTGGGAGTAATGGTGGAAGATGAAAAGTTTAGGGTCGAGAAATTTAACGACCGAAACTACCAGTTATGGAAGATGAATATGGAAGATTATTTATATCAGAAGGTTCTATTCCTACCATTGGGAGGAATAGAAAAGAAGCCGATGGCCATGAAGGACGAAGAATGGGAGGTTCTTGACAGAAAGGCACTAGGAATGATATGGTTTAGCATGGCAGCATCAGTGGCTTTCAATATTTCGAAAGAAAAGAAAAGGAAGGATTTGATGGACACATTGGCTAAACTATAAGAAAAATCCTCAACGTCTAATAAGGTAATTATAATAAAGATATTATTTAATATGAAGATGTCAGAAGGTGGGTTTGTTGCATATCATTTAAATGTGTTTAATACAGTTACTAATCAGCTAAGTTCTGTAAAAGTGGACTTTCATTATGAGGGCAGGGCTCTTCTAATCTTGTGCTCATTTCCAGAAAGATGGAATGGCCATGTCATGGTTGTAAGTAACTCTGTCTTTGGTTCAAACACTTTAAAATTTGATGATGTTGTTGGTGTTATCCTTAGCGAGGAAATGTGATGTAAAATCACAAGTGAGACATTAGGTAATGTGTTAAACATGAGGAGCAGGGGAAGGCAAAAGCATAGATGAAAGGGATCAAGGAACCGTGGGAATTCTAGGAAGGGAAGATCCAAATCTAGACTGGAAAAGATAGAGTGTTGGAATTGTGGGAAGAAAGGGCATCTGAAGAAAGATTGCAGATCTCTAAAGACACAAAGAGATGGACAACAAGAGAAAAATCAAGAAGCAAATGCAACAGGTGATGTGTTACAAGATTCTTTGATTCTTTCTATAGATAATATTTCTGAGTCTTGGATATTAGATTCAGGGGATTCAATTCATGTCACACCCCATAGGAAACATTTTCTATATTATGTTCAAGGCAATTTTGGACAGGTTCATTTGGGTGATGATGCACCATGCAAAATTGTTGGAATGGGAAAGGTACAAATAAAACAAAAGAATGGAAACAAATGGTTGTTGAAAGAGGTAAGACATGTTCCAGATCTAAGTAAAAATATATTTTCAACTAGGTAGTTGGCGAGTGAAGGATGTATATCTATATTTACAGATAATGCATGGAAGGCCACCAAAGGATCATTAGTGATAGAAAAAGGAGAGAACGTAAGTACATTTTATTTATGTACTGGTAATATTGAATATTCTATATCTTTAGCTTCTATAGGAGTGGATACATCATTGTGGCATCATAGGCTTGGACACATGAGTGAGAAGGGGATGCATATACTTCACAAAATAAATTTATTGCCGGATATTAAACAAATTGATTTGAATTTATGTGAGCATTGTGTTTATGCAAAACAGAAGAGAGTCATATTTCCCAGATTCGGAAAAGAAAAGAAGAGTGAAAGGTTAGATCTTGTGCATATAGATTTATGGGGACCATCTCAGGTATCATCTCTTGGTGGCTCTCGTTATTATGTTAATTTTATTGATGATGCAACTATAAAAACTTGGGTGTATTGCATTCGAAAAAAATCGAATGGTTTTGATACTTTTAAGAAAAGGAAATATTTGGTTGAGATGAGACAGGAAAAAGGTTGAAGTGTCTCAGATCAGACAATGGAGGTGAATATTGCAGCAAGGCATTTGATGATTATTTTTCATACCACATGATTCATAGAGAGAAGACAGTTCCAAGACCACAAGAAAATGGTGTGTCAGAAAGGATGAACGGCACCATCATGGAGCGTACAAGGATTATGAGATTGCATGAGGGGTTGCCCTTACATTTTTGGGTAGATGTTGTAGTATTGTTGTTTACTAGATAAACAAAGGAACTTGAATTTATTTGGATGGTGGCATTCTGTTAAGAACCTGAATAGATCTACCAATATAATAACCACAAATACTGAATACACAATAGATCCACAAAGCAAGATAGAAGAAACCACACAATATTATTATCAAACCCTTGAGGTAGGGAAACATCGTACAATGGATCCTATTATGGAAGGGATCCTCTCCTGTTCACTTGCCTCTTAGAGAGGGCATCCTCCTATTGAGCTACCACTCCAAATACAATACTTCTCTTCATGTTTCATTACATTGCTTGAACCCCTTTATATAGTGCTACCATCACCTAAGAACATTCTAGAGGAGGAATCTTCCAGAAGTAGAACCTTCTAAGAAGTTCTCTTACATTTATTATATCTAACTACCATAGTGGGCCTTATTTAATAATATAGTGGACCTAGTCCACCTTACATTGAATGACCTCCACTATTATCACTATGGGCCCTCTGGGCCCCCCCAGTACCTCTCTAGCTACCTTACATTACATCCCCCTTATGAAAGCGTTGTCCTCAACGCTTGATGTACAACCATATACCAGGGTCCCATGGATAATTGTGGACCATAATGCTGAAGAAGACTAGAGAACCAAGGTCCCATGTAGAAAGGAAAGCCACCATGTTGATGTAG
>ML811528.1:125106-140785 GCA_009831015.1 Picea engelmannii
TAATTTGGCCACATAGAGAAGAAGGGTGCCTCATCCCTAGATTTTAGGGAAAACTGCTAATTTTAGATCAAGACTCAACTCCCGGTTCTTGATTTTCTTGATTTATTCTTGATTTATCCTTGATTTATTCCAAATCCCCCATGCAAAACTCATCCATTATTGGGGAATGTTCACCTCCTCTTTGAGTGAGAGATTTATTCCTTAATTAATGATTTATTCCTTTACTATTATTAGTAACTGTTATTTTGGGTCAGTTAACTGAGTTGGAACTACTTCTCTTGTCAGTTAAGTGAGATTAAGTGAGCTAATGCGTATCACTTAACTCTTGTGAGTGTGTGACATGTATATTTAGTGGTCTAGGTCAAACTATGTGGTCTCCCTTAGCTTATGACACCTATTTTAGCTATTTCTAGCCTTTTTTGACTAGAATTTCTATATTGGAAATTCTATATATTCACCTCCTCTCTTATTTTTGAGGATGGTTGCTCATGTATATTAATTTTTTATTAATATAATTCTCTGATTTATGGAGGAAAAACTTTCTCTCATCTCTTGAATATCAGCAAATTGTTTGTGTTCAATTTAACTAGAATTCTAGATCTATCGGGGTTTCTGCAGGAATTCTACATGGTATCAGAGCTAGATTGAATCTAGTGGATTGTACACGGTTTTATTTGCAGGCATAGATCATCAGGAGGCACAGGAAGAAGAAATGGATCATATCTCTCAGCCCACAAAACTCATTCTAAATCCTTTCAATTACTTCGAATTGAAGACAGAGATCTCTTTGCTCCTCCAAAGCAAAGGGCTTTACTGGGTAACAATGGGAACGGAGAATGAACCAACTACTGCAACGGAGAAGATAAAGTATTTCAATAAATTAGATGAATCAATTGGTTTGATATGCCTATCAATTTCTAGAGATATCCTCTTTCATTTCAGTGGAGCCACTACTCCCGATGTGGTTTGGACCACATTGGAAGGACTATTCGGTAAGCAGGATGCAATCAAAGTGCATCAACTGGAGAATGAACTCATATCCCTAAGTCCAATTCATTTCAGCAACCTGCAAGAATTCTTCACCAAGTTCAAATCCATCCTCTTTGAACTTAATACATGTGGAGTCACGAAAAAGGAAGAACAACTCATCCTTTCAATTCTCTCAAAATTAGGCCCTGAATATTCCGTATTTGTGTCGTCTTTTCAAGCATCTAAATTGACTCAAGACAAATGGAAAATGCCTCCATTGAATGATTTCACTGCAGCATTGACTCAAGAGAAAGCTAATTTATTCCAAATGGGTGCCATCAAGTGTTCCAAGAACCAAGCACTTGCAGCTACTGATGCTCCAAAGAGCAGTGCAAAAGACAAGAAAAAAGGAATGGGTTAATTTCCTGAATCGAAGAAGGAGAGATTCGCACAATATTCAGAGAACTCTTCTGAGCCTAAGGGTAAGAAGAAGAAGAAGGAAAGAACACGTTGCAGCTACTGTTCCAAATTTTTTCATCCTGAATAAAATTTCATGAGGAAGACTATCGATGAGATGGCTAAGCAATTGCAACAACACAATCTCACGTTGCCCGAAAATGCAAAGAAGAAATATGATAACAGAATGGGAGGGAGAGCACGATATGGCCATGCTTTAATGGCTGTGACATCCACTCCATCAGCTTGGATCCTTGATTCAGGTGCATCTAACCATATGGCTGCATCAAAAGATGAATTTTCCTCCATTGAAGAAAGCACCAGATCCCCAATTTACTTGGGAGATGCCACACCCGCAAAGGTGTGTGGAGAAGGAATTGTTGATATTGAAGGGGGATGCTTCAAAATGTGCTTCATGTTACCTCTCTATTCTAAAATATTCTCTCGATATATCATATCACTCATTCCAGCTCTGGAAGGAAGGTGGAGTTCACTCCGGACTCCGCAGTGATTACCGACATTTCCACAGGCTCACAGCTTGCACATGGAATTGCATATCACGGTTCTCGTTTGTATTTCTTCTCCCACTTTGTTCCTAAATCTATTAGAACTGTATTTCTGTCACAATATAATGATATCATCAGGTTATGGCATGAAATATTTGGCCATCTAAACTATAAGTACTTGCATCAACTCAGCAAGGAAAACATGGTAGAAGGATTGCCAGCTATTAAATTCACAAGCGGTGTATGTCAAGGATGCATTCTTGGAAAGAATCCAGAGCAAAAGTTTGACAAAGAGAAGGCACAAAGAGCTTCTTCACCTCTTGGGATGATTCACAGTGACATTATGATCCCATTCCCGCAGCCTTCAATCAGTAAGGCTCGATATGTACTCACCTTCATAGAAGATTTCTCTCGCTTTACTTGGGTATTTTTTTAAAATTAAAATCGGAAGTATTTGAATGCCTTAAAGAATTTAAAGCACTTGCTGAGAATGAGTCTGGGTGTAATATTAAGATACTATGTACTGATAATGGGGGGGATTATGTCAACAAATATGTGCAGCAACTTTGTATTGATGCAGGTTTACAACTACAACACACAGTCCCATATACACCACAGCAGAACGATGTTGCGGAGAGGAAAAAATGGTCCTTAAAAGAGATGGAAAATTGTATGCTACAGTCGAAATCATTAGCTCCCAAGATATGGGATGAAGATATTAATTGTGAAGCATACATTCAAAACTTATTTCCTCACAAATCACTCAAAGGCACCACTCCTTTTGAATGTTGGACAGGTAAGAAATCGAAAGTGTTGCACTTTCGTATTTTTGGTTCACGAGCATGGGCTCACATTCCGACAAATAAGAGGAAGGCTTTGGATCCTCAAAGTGTTAAATGCATATTTTTTGGATATCTTGAAGGTGTCAAAGGTTATAGATTGCTGGACTCTCACACTGAAAATTTCATTCTAGCTCGAAGTGTGAAGTTTGAAGAAGAATCACTGCATGATTTTTCAGAAGACCCTGTCGAGGAACCTCTTGTTGTCACTGATGAGGAGGAGTCAGAAACTTCTTCGAGAACTTCAGAACAGCCATCAGAGCATTATTTCAGGTCTGATATAAAGTATGAGGAGCAAGTCATGGCTGCTCCAACTCATTTTCCAACTTGGGCAAATAAAACCCTACAAGATGCGAGTGAACTAGTTGGTGATCCTGCGGATACAAGAAGGACTAGATCACAGTTTTTTGGGGCTCCTCAAGCCCTGGCTGCCACAAAAGATTTTCTTCCCATACATTGCTATATGTCACTTGTTTCATATCCAAAGTCACACTCTGAGGCTGCTGGAAACCCACTCTGGGAAGCTGCCATGGATGAAGAGTACTCTGCTCTTATGGACAACAACACATGGGACTTGGTTCCAATTCTGAAAGGAAGAAAGCTTGTTCGATGCCGATGGATATATCAAAAAAATATTGATGCATATGGTGATATCATAAAGTACAAATATCGACTTGTCGCAAAAGGATACTCACAGGAACATGGCATAGACTACACAGAGACATTTGCACATGTTGCAAAAATGGACTCCATTCGACTAGTTTTGGCCATTGCCGCTTCTCGCAAATGGGAAGTTCATCACATGCATTACATCCGTGAGCTAATCCATGACAAATTCATTTCACTGCATTACTTCCCCACAGAGCAGCAGGTTGCAGACATCTTCACCAATTCCTTCACTCAAAAGAAATTTTCAGAACTGAGAGCTATGCTTGGAGTGGTGGAGACAACTGAGTAGGTCACTTTTGGCCACTCAGCATGTTTTTCCTCTTTTTTTTTTTTGGGGGGGGGGGGGTTTCCCATGAGGTTTTCCCTCTTTCCTCTTTTCATGGGGAATTCTTTTATGTAATGAGTACCTAAAATGGCCAAGTTGTCGGGACTCAAATTTTTTTGTCATTACAGTTAGGCTTAAGGGGGGGTGTTGGAGCATATCCCTAACTTACATTAGTTTATACCTAGATTAGACTCCTAGATATTGGTTAATACATTCATTTACACTTTATTTCACCTAATTTGACCACATAGAGAAGAAGGGCGCCTCATCCCTAGATTTTAGGGAAAACTGCTAATTTTAGATCAAGACTCAACTCCCGGTTCATGATTTTCTTGATTTTTCTTGATTTATACTTGATTTATTCCAAATCCCCCAAGAAAAACTCATCCATTATTTTGGAATGCACACCTCCTCTTTGAGTGAGAGATTTATTCCTTAATTAATGATTTTTGCCTTTACTATTATTAGTAACTGTTATTTTGGGTCAGTTAACTGAGTTGGAACTACTTCTCTTGTCAGTTAAGTGAGCTTAAGTGAGCTAATGCGCATTACTTGACTCTTGTGAGTGTGTGACATGTATCTTTAGTGGTATAGGTCGAACTATGTGGTCTCCCTTAGCTTATGACACCTATTTTAGCTATTTCTAGCCTTTTTTTACTAGAATTTCTATGTTGGAAATTCTATATATTCACCTCCTCTCTTCTTTTTGAGGATGGTTGCTCATGTATATTCATTTTTTATTAATATAATTCTCTGATTTATGGAGCAAAAACTTTCTCTCATCTCTTGAATATCAGCAAATTGTTTGTGTTCAATTTAACTAGAATTCTAGATCTATCGGGGTTTCTGCAGGAATTCTACACTATACCTATACAACAACTCGGAGGGACCGGTATTGGTGTCTCTAATCCATTAAGAGGCATCGGTTAGTTGTTTATGTTTGGTTCCCAAATTCCAGGGACTCCACCTCATGTTGGGGGGGAACCTCCTTTCAGAGGGAAACCTTCATTTGGGGGGCAACCTCCATTCAGAGGCCAACCTCCATTTGGGGGGAAACCTCTGTTTGGATGGAAATATCATGCTAGGGGGTAGTCTCAAACTAGGGCCCATCATCAACCTTATGGATAGAATGCATCTACAATTCCCAATCCATGGAACATCCCTTTCTTAGGAAACCCACAGTTCTCTGGGGGACATAATCCTCAAGGTCTACAACAACTCTTCTTTCTCAAGGAACTAATTTATATCCTCCTTATGGAAAAAGTGTTTACCCCTTATGGGAAAACACCAAATCCAACTTATAATCCTCAAAACCCATCTGGTTATCCTCCGCTCACACATGTTTCTCAAACCCCCTTGAATCCTATTTACTCTGGTCAGCAACAACCATATGTAGGAGGACCCACTGGTTACAACTATCCACCTAACCCAGTTTACGGTCCTACTGGTGTCCCTATGCCACACCGGTATCACCCACAGGTTAACCGACAGCTATCATTTCTTACTACTCTGGATCTCCCAGACTTGTCTCGGTTAACCAATGATCCTATACTGCATTATCCTTTATGGCCAGTGATTCCAGCTAAACTCCCTTCTGATATTCCTAAGTTTGACGGCAATCTTGGAGAATACCCAAATAACCATGTGATGACTTTCCATTTGTGGTGTTCATAAAAATCCTTAATGGACGATTCTATACATTTTCATATTTTCCAGCGAACACTGACGAGCTCAGCAGCCAAGTGGTATATTGAACTACCACGTGGTTCTTTCCAAGACTTGAACTCCCTTTCCATGTCCTTCCTTACACACTTTCAACTACCCATTCGATACGAGATGGGTACTGAACTCTTGACCTCTCTTCATTAGACTAACTCCATGCACATATCTGATCATATTCATGAATGGAGACGGCATTGAAGGTTGATCAAAGCAATCATTCCTGACCAATTATTGGTAGAATGGTTTACCAAATCACTTTTACCCCCGATTGCTCGTGACGTTGCCATGGGTGGTGTAGTTACCAAAGAAGAAGCCATTGTCAGGGCCCAGTACTTAGATTTGGTTTATTCCTAGTTTGTTACTTTATATGAGTTAATTCCCAATGCTACCCATCCCACTAATGATCCATCCAAACCTTCATCCTCATCGCATGCAGATGGCATTATTGGTTTCATCAAAACTCAATTTGCATCCCAGTCATCTAGAGCTGCACCTCAATCTAATTCCATGTCCACTCCCAGTTCGACCACACCCTCTACCTCCTCTCATACCCAAATCTATGAGGTCAATGCAATTCAATCTTCCCCTTCACAACAATTTGGAGGTAAGAAAAATGCAAAGAACAAAAATAAAAAGAATAATAACAATGAACAACCTAAAGCTCAAAACCTACCACCTGCTAACGAAAAGAAACCACGGCAGAAACTGAAGTTCCCTTGTCTCATTTGTGGTGATGATCACTACACCCGAAACTTTCCACATCACGATGAAGTGGCCAAAATGTTTAAGGTAAATTCCCAACTCATAGTGCTTACACATCCTTTTCCTCGGCAGCAGTCAATGGTTGCTCAAACCCCCTCTCTCGGGAGCATTAGCAGCCACCCTTCTCATGATGAAGCCTCCACAACTGCTCACATTTATATGTTTAGTGGCATTGATTTAACAACTCGCTCTACGACTTACAACACTCCAGGTAAACCCGATAAAGAAAAAATTTCTAACGGATCACCGGATCCTTCTCCTCCAACCGTTAGTTCTCCTTCTGTTAGTCCTCCATCCGGGCCACTACAGATCGAGAAGCCTTCTTACGAATCTATCCTACGCCCTCCCAAGAGTAACATCTGTAAATCTACTTTCAATCCTAGTTCACGAGCTTCCCAAAACTACAACATCGTTGAAGATTTGGCTCAAGCCCCATGTGCAATGTATGCTCTAGAAGTTCTACAGCACTGCCCCAGTCAACGTAGAACACTCTTGGCTACCATCGGAGATTTTGATCTTGAGTCGTCTAATAACATAACATTTAATCTGGATAATTTCAAATCACGACTCTCTCACCAACTTGCATTTCAGATTGATGTTATGGTTCACAATCAACACATCCATTGCACTATTTTAGATGAGGGAGCTTATACTTGTGTCATGTCGTTAGCTTGTTGGAAAGGGTTAAAATCACCTACACTTAATCAATCCCCCACTATGTTACAAGCATTTGACGGGCGAGGTTTTCACCCTCATGGACTATTGCAGTCCTTAGTCATTCATCTAGGCAGCAAAATTGTTACTGTTGATGTAGAGGTGGTTGATGCTCCTCTCAATTACAACTTGCTACTTGGAAGAAGTTGGTTTTATTCCATGATTGTCGTATCTTCTTCAGTGTTTCGATGTGTGCAATTTCCTCATCAAGGTAAAATTGTCACCATTGATCAGTTAGATTACTATACACCTGACGCTCGCACTCCTGCTACCAACAATATTCCCTTTCTGGGAGATCACAAGATCACATATGAAAGCATTAGTGTTGGCTTGTTGAAAGACTCTAGTCTTATGGGTACCTTCCCTACACCACTTCCACCCACTACACATCATATTACCACAATCAATATGATTTTGACTATGGTTTACCAGTCCTTGGAATCATCTGACCCTTGGATTGTACCTAGTCCGTTGGAATTCAATGCACTAGGTGACACCATGCCACTTAGTCCAGCTGAAACTTCATATGTTTCTATCCAATCTACCTCTCCCTCCTTTGATGACCAACATCTCTTAGCACCCAACAGTTATTCGATGCCATCGTGGTTAAATTCCTTTTCGTCTGCGATCGATTACATTTCCAAAAATTTTCCTTCCAATGAATCTATAATGGAAATTCTAAGCATCAACGATGTACCATGGGATGATATCCATCATCGATCCTCTTTCCTTCCACCTCTCGAAGAAATTCAAGAAGACATACACTCTGTCTTCCCTCCTGATGTTGTCTATTTTCCACAATCTCCCATCCTCACACAAGATACTCTTTCTGAGGGGAATTTGGGAAACATTTCATCTACGATTGTTATTGATATTTCGATCAAGGAAGGTGTCGTGGAACACATTAACCTTGGTGCTAATTGTTCACCCAAGGAAGTGGTCTCTTATACTTCTTTGTTTAAATAATTTCGCAATGTATTTGCTTGGAGCTACGAAGAGATTTCATGGATCGATCCATCGATTGTTGTGAACGATATTAAAACCTACCTAGGTGTCAAACTTGTTCAATAGAAACTTTGCCCAGTCCATCCTAAGAAGACCACAGCCATTAAGGCAGAAGTTGAAAAGTTATTGAAATATGGCTTCATTTATATTGTCCCCTTGACGGAATGGGTTTTGAACATTGTTCCGTTTACTAAGAAACAGGGGACCATTCGCATTTGTGTTTATTATAGGGATCTCAATAAGGCTTGTCCAAAAGACAACTACCCTACACCCTTCATCGACAAATTATTGACAATTTTGTTGGTAGCGTAATTTTCTCTTTCATGGATGGTTTCTCAGGGTATAACCAAATTGACATTTTACCCGTTGATCAGCATAAGACAACCTTCATCTACCCGTGGGAAACTTTTGCCTATCGAAAACTACCGTTTGGCCTTAAAAATACAGGTGCTACATTCCAGTGAGCCATGTCCTACGCTTTCCACAATATTAAACATTTTGCGGAACCTTACCTCGACGACTTACCTACCCACTCATCTAGTCGATCAGACCATTTCGTTCATCTACGGTCTATCTTTCTTCGATGTCAGTTCTACCACATTTGTTTGAACCCACATAAGTGTATTTATGTTGTCGAATCAGGTCGACTCCTCGGCTTTTTTGTCTCCAAGGTCGGGATTCGAGTGGATCCCTTAAAGATTATAGCTATCCTAGATTTACCCCCACCTAAAAACTTGCAAAAACTCCAAAGTTTGCAGGGGAAAGAAAACTTTCTTCGTCGCTTTATTTGTAACTACGCTAATATCACTAAAGGATTCATGCAATTGTTGCAGAAAGATGCCCCTTTCATCTAGGATGACACTACTCAACGATCTTTTGATGCTCTGAAGCATGCGTTGAGAAACACTCCTTTATTGCATCCTCCAGACTATACGAAGGATTACATCCTTTACTTAGCGACCTCTACTTCAACTATTCCCATGGTGTTAGTTCAAGAGGACTCCTCCGATGAAGAACATGTGATTTATTATTTGAGCAAAAGTCTATCTAGACCAAAGCTTCGTTATTCACATGTTGAGAAGTTGGCTCTGGCAGCCATCATTGTTGTCCAGATATTTCATCACTACATTTTTCTACGCACTACCACGGTTATCGTGGAATCAAACCCCATGTATCACATTCTGACCCATCAAGTCCTTGGGGGGAAATACTCCAAATGGATTGTCATCCTTCAGGAGTTCGATCTTGAATTTGCTAAGTCCAAATCTAAAAGTTCCTTGGTGTTTGTGGAACTCATTTGCAATTTTCCCCATGCTGATGAAGACACTGAGCCTAGATATTCTCTTCCTAACGAATCTCTATTACTCATTAGAATTTTTGATCCTTGGTATGGAGACATCACTTTTTATCTCCAGACCCAACATTTTCAACCCGATATCTCTCATGAAGAGCGTCGTCATATTCACCACCATTCTCGTTGTTACCTTATTATTGGTGATAATTTATACCGTTGTGGCAATGACACTATCATGCGACAATGTCTGACTCATGAAGAGGTTGAACGCATCCTGAATGACTGTCACCTTGGAGCCTGTGGCGGTCACCTTTCTCAGATGGCTACAGCCCATAAAATTTTAAGTGGCAGTTACTTTTGGCCCTCAATCTTCAAGGATTGTATTGAGCCATCAAAAAGTGCCCACCCTGCCAAGTTTTTCAAAACAAGGCACACACCCACCCTGCTCCACTGCATCCCATTATTTCCATCGACCCCCTTTCCAAATGGGGCATTGATTTCATGCAGTGTAAGCCTACCTCGAACGGGGGGAACAGTTATATAATTGTCGTAGTCGATTACTTTACAAAATGGGCTGAGGCTATGCCTACCTTTCTAAATGATGGTCGTACTGCAACCCTTTTATTTTTTAATCACATCATCACTCGCTTTGGTGTTCCACAAGCCATTGTCACTAATCATGGTTCACATTTTCGAAACTAGATGATGAGTGAGTTGCATACCAAGTTGGGTTTTCTCCATGAGAACTCATCCCCATATTATACTCAAGCTAACGGAAAATTTGAAGCTATCAACAAGATCCTCAAAAACATGATCCAATGAATGGTTGGGGAAAACAAGACATCTTGGCATTTACAACTTTTCTCTTCTCTTTGGTCTTATCAGACCTCAGTAAAAACTTCTACTAGATTCACTCCCTTCCAACTAGTATATGGCATTGAAGTTGTTTTACCAATCGAGTGTGAAATTCCTTTGTTGAAACTCAGAGTAGAACTCTTGCCCCACACGTCTTTTGAAGAAGAACGTTTCTTACACTTGACTAGGTTGGATGAAACACGTTTTGATGTTGTTCTCGTCAATGAGACGTATCAAAAATGAATCAAAAATCATGACAATTATGTCCATCCTTGCACTTTTTGAGAAGGAGACCTAGTCCTTGTTTATGACCAGGATCATGACAAGTTAGGGATAGGGAAGTTAGAACCTTTGTGGCATTGTCTTTACATCGTGAAACGTGTTCTACATAGAGGTGCCTACGAGATATTTGACTACGACGGAATCTCCTTGGGTGAGCCTCGGAACGGGATTTACCTTAATAAGTACTATGCCTAGGACATCTAGCATACGTGCTTTGCACACTATTGCCTTTTTATTTTGGTGTGTCTTTTTCTCTTGCATGCATGAGTTTTTCCTTAGCCACTTATACTGTGTCTTGTGTTTGCAAGCACATATGACATCCTCCTTTCCTATCTTTGTCAGTTTTTCATATGGTGCTAGTCAACACACTCAGAACATTGCTTCTACAGCTTGGGTCATTTACCAATCTGACGAGTTGGTGAGTTCAGGAGGCATTTCCTTAGGGTCGACAACTAATAACATGGCAGAATATCACGATGTCATCGGACTTTTAACCGAGGCATCTTTCCTAGGTGTTTCTCATATGATCATCAACCTGGACTCTCAACTCGTGGTCTGTCAACTCAATTGAATCTACGCTATTCGCAATCCTATCCTACTACGTCTCCATCTATGAGTTCATCGTCTTGAAAGAATGTTTGATTTTATCGAATACAAACACATACCAAGAGACTTCAACACAACTTCGGATTCGTTAACTAATTACATCATGGATAGGTATCTCTCACATAGATGAATTTTCATAAAGGAAATAAATCACATCATATATCATCATGTAAATTAAAATGCATCACATAAAAGACATCATTATTTGAAAATCGTTTGGCACTGTAAAAAATCAGAAATGTATATATATACGGAGTGACTGAAAATGTTTGATTACATCAAAATGGTACATAGATAGGAAAAATGTGGGTCCTCACACCCATAAACATCGTCCTACAGACTATACAATCACCAGGAAGACCCTAATCTTCCTGCATTACATTATGCTTTGAGTAACATATCACTGCACGGGCTACTCACCTCAGTAGAGAGTTAAGACTCTTGGACACTCCCACAGTTTGTGTTTGTATATGTAGTGGCACTTCTCGCCTCCTAAGAGGAGGGATACCTATCGTGAGGCCTTGGAAGTTTCTTTCAACCTCCTGGAGCCCTCCTACTGCTACCCCCTGATCTACCACAATCTGAGCATCTTCGTGATGCCTCAATGTCGACATCTCTGTCAGACATGTTGCTCCCCTATCTGCATGATGAAATGATACATCTGTTAAAGACTCTTCTATGTACCCTAAAAAAAATATAATATAACGTTAGAAAATAATAATAAAAACACTTGACAAGATCGTTTTTGGTTTCTCACCTGATGCATCCCAATCCTCTCCTACTGGAAGAACCAAGTCCCTGCTTCCCCGAAAATCCACTCCAGCGTATGGAAAGTCTTCTATCACGATCAATTGGCGTCTCAGCCAAGTGAAGAAATCATCGATGAATTTGAACTCTGAATCTGAGCCTAGTCTCGGAGACAGGCTACTCCACTGCTCCATACATGATTCTCCCACTGGTCATACTGCTAATGCAAATTGAGGTTTCATTTGAGAAATGTGTTCTAAGAAGAACAAAACCAAGAATTAACCATACCCGAACTGCTTCTGCTTCCCTACTCTTCATCTCGTAATATGTTCCTTCACATTATGAAAGAACCCTGCACTCCAGTTGAACAGTATTGTCTCTAGACATTGTAAACCATAGGCCACCTATGATCTTGAAACTAGGTGTGAGTTGGTACTTTCCTTTATACTTGTAATGGAAAACAGAATGGACCAAAGAGATAGATCCCTGATATCTTTGATCGCGATTCTGCCTCCCACTAGTCTTGCTCCTGGGACATAATGGTTTTCCAGGTACTCATCCACAGGCGCAGGAAGTGCCCTATGTCTGGATAAAACTATGGGAACCCCTCTTTTCAAGAGATCGGTTAGGAAGTATACATATTCCATCTCGATGGTAATAAGTTTCATTCCAATTTGGAATCCTCGCTCCGCAACGTTCCATAGCCTGATCATATATTCGAGAAGAAGGATCTCTTTCTTCATTTTTTGCATTTTGAATAATTTAAGGAGACCACAATTCCTCAATGTGTCTCTTGATCGGGGAATTTGCAAGGAGGCCACATCATTGAGCTCATTCTCTCTTTCTTTCCACTCGATCATGATTATTGTTGAAGTCACCTACAATCATCAACAACAAAAAGTTCATTAATCACATTTTTCAACAATTTTTGGGCATTTGAAAAACTTAAAAAAAAAAATTTTATCATCTTATGATCCCAACACCCCCTTCATATGCATATCAAGGTGTCAACGCACCCTCACTGTAGCCACCAGAGCGCTCTAAGAATTGTCAATGCTCCCCTTCACGTTTTGAGAGGGTGCTGGAAATTTTTTAGCGTTTTCCTTGTGTTTTGGGCAGCGCCCTCTACACCACTACACCAGAGAATTGGCGTGCCCTTCCTTAGCTTGCAGGCCCACTTTCCAAATCATGCAGGACTCCCCCACTCATCCTAGAGGATAGCCAAGCCTTTTTGGGCACTTGGGCCAACCCAGGGAATCATTTTTTGTATCTAATTATTGACTTAAAACAAAATTTGCACCGTGCAAATGAAAGAAAGGTAAAAGAGCACCAACCTGGTCCAAACGGTGAGGAAAATAGTTGATTGTATCTCTGGCACTGAATAATGAAGATTCACCTCCAAAGCACAAATTCTCCATTGTTACAAATCTTTGCACAAATGAAATGGTAAATGACATTTTTACCACATTTTACTATTATAAATTTCATTTTTTGCTATGATATAGTTATTTTTGGGTTTTTTTAAATATTTGGAGGCCTTATTAATCCCCTGGAATGCATTTTTGACATTATTGGCAGGGTTTAGAGCAGTTTTGTTTGTTTTATCATTTTGTCACATCCACGAGCATAGTATTAGTTCCTTCTCAAGCTCAAAAACATAAGAACGCATCGGGTATACTTTTATCTCTTTTTAGGACCCGCATGGATACACAAAAAAGGAACCCCTTGGAGTCGTCTTTAAGATCTTTTCAGAATCTCTAAACATGAGAAGATTTTTGAGTGATCTTGCTTCCTTTCCCACTCGTTAAAAGGTTTGAAAGGGCGTCTTTCAAGTGATAATTTATCTCTTTTTTGGCCTCGCAAGACTAACATTGCGAAAAAGGACCACATTGGAGTCGTATTTAAGTCATTTTCAAACTCTCTAAATATATAAAAAAAACTGAGTTTACCTTCTCTGGACTTGTTAAACGATCATACATTGAAGGGCCCATACAGGACCAAACCCTTACTTCTTCCAGTTCATTAAACAAAGGAGGAGGGACTTACCGAAGGTGAGTTATATCGAGCATGTGTTACCCTCCTTGAGCTCGTTAAACCAAAAAGAGGTACTTGTCTATCTGGATGGAGGAAAAATTGAAGGAAGCAAGCCAAGCAGTTTTTGAGAACTTTACTAGTAATCTTTAGAGTCTCCCTTGAAAATGGCATTTTATCTTTGCACACATTTCAATCCGTTGAACCTCTACATTGAACCAATCCTTTGAGTTTCCTTACTCCTTTGGGTCACCCGACAAAAGTCACAATATCCACTACATTATCAAGTTTTGGTCCCTATCAAGTTTCTATTTTCATGCCTCAGTGTTCAAGGGAAGTATCTGCCTCAAGAGTCAACCATCACAAATTCATGTTTCAATGCCCATGTTAGAACATGTTCACTTGATCCACCAGTTACATCTCTGTGTCAATTTCTTTTTGTTGATGGGGGATACACCAAGGCCCTCCTTCGACGAGTCTATTCCTGTCGACTTCAGCACATTATCCAAGAGCTAGACTTAGAAACCAGTTAGTACCTTGGGACCTGCATGCCTCAATGACAGGCCTCCTCACCTCCGACAGTGGGTTTACATCATTGACCCTTGATTGGTTTATTCCATGGATGTTTGACTTCAGCTCATCCATTCACATTCATTGGAATGCACTAGAGTACCTTGGGAATCATTGGCATCAATGGTGATCTCCCTCGTGCTTGTTAACGGTTTACCTCATTGACCAGTAATCAAGTGGTTTCTTCATGTTCGACATCGGGAAATTTATTCACATGGTTAGATTCGTACTACATCAGGATTGGTAAGAAGAGCCTGGGTTGAGTCATCACTCTTATATGTACTTTTCCTAGGTTGCAACAGAGTTTCTTTTGAACATTGACACATATATTGTCACATAGATCCACTTTGTATTGGCCTGTGGCTATGTCTTGTCATCTCGTAGATCCACTGTGTATTATTCGTGGCTATGATCAAGTTCAGGTCATAGGAGTATAGATCTAGATTGTATCATCAATGGTTATACCATTTTGTCAATATAATTATGGATCCACGGTGTATTTTATGGCGGCCATACCTTGAAAGTCTTTATCACTCAAGCATAGGTATGCCTGCCTTGGGTTTGAAACATGTCATAATATTTGTTTGATGGTTGTATGCAGCTTCTATCGGGTTCTCTGAGTCCTTAACCTTGCTTGAAAAAGTCTACAAAGTACTTCAGTCATCATTTCTCATATTCTAACTTCGCACTTTGGGGGGAAATTTGTTACACATCAAAATCACGCATTACGATGATGGCCTAGTGTCGTCATCACCAATGTCACAAAGTGTCGAATTTGGCTACAAGTGTCGCAAATATAATACTGTTATCTTGTCTATTTTGTGTCTCGGACGACATTATCAAGAACACTCACAAGACACCTCAAAAGACTAGTTTTGAAGAGAAGAATTCATTTGACAAAGAGTAAAAGTCTTTTGCCACTAAAAAACCCACTGAAATATCATTTTTGGAAGGCATCACTCCCCTATGCACTATCAGGGAGCGTTGGTGCTATGTGCCCTCTTTTGGGGGAGCGTTGCAGTGCTTTGTGCCCCATTCAGAGGGAGTGTTTCCCTTTTTGAGCGAATTTTGGTTTGTTGAGAGAAATTAGGAAAGAATCCCCTCAATCTTTGAAGGTAGTTGGATTTGAATCTGAGGTCAAGCCATGATCTTAGGGAAGATCCACAACTGAAGGAGAAGAATCCTCAACTTATCCCAAATATCTCTCAAGTGGTTAGGCCTCTCCAAGCCTATATAAGGAGGCCTTCTCACGGTGAAAGAGATGGAGACATTGTGAAGCATCTAACTTATGATCTCATAAGGGAGATATCATTGAAGCATCAACATT
>ML811528.1:165008-181587 GCA_009831015.1 Picea engelmannii
CACCTCACATTTGGTTTCCTATTTTTTAGGGAAGGTGGAGGATCTCATGGATGGTTGAAATATTTCCTCCTTAAAATCCTTGAGAGATATTCCCTCCCCAAAATCCTTAAGAGATATTTTCTCCCTAAATATCTTAGAGATCCATTTCTTAGTGGATCTGATGAGAGATCCTCTCCATGGTGGTTAATCCTCCAAATTCTATATAATGAGGGATTTCCATGGAGGAGAAAGGGAAGAAGAGTATAGAGATACCAAACTTATGGTCTCATGAGGGATGGAAAGTATTGTGAAGAATATAACTTATGATCTCATGAGGAAGATGTCATTTGGAACATCAGCATTTGGCGTGTGAACTGTGTAAGCAAGGGTTTGGACAAGGAGAGCGTGGTGAAGCTGTTGCACTATATCCATGGCTGTAAGTAACACTTTGTTCTCATTAATATAATATGCTTGGCCTGTTTCTTTTTATTTTGTGTTTGATATCACATGAACTTGTCTCTAGTAGATAGATCTGTTTCGAACGAATCTCAGTAGAGTAGGAAGCTGGTCGTATCTTTGTTTGTCTACAGGGCTTATCAAGGAGTTTAAGATTGGAGCTCAACTCGGACCGTGCAGGGACAAACACCGGTAAAAAGGTACTTCTTTTCTCCTTCCTCCTCACACATTAGTTTATTTAGATCTAAAAGTAAGTCAGTGTCCATGTTAAGCACCTTTTGTCTTAAGAGTTAAGAGTCTAGCTCTCAAGAAGAGATCTACCTGTCCGCAGGGAGATTTTCCTTCAATAGAAATTGGCGAATCCACTAGGGAAGGAATTCTATTGTATTTACTTGGTTTTTCCATGCCCTTTTACCACCTTTCATATCACTTTTTCTGTTTTTTTATGATCCATTATCCTTCTCCCATCTTCACTTACATTTTCACCATTTTTTATGCATTCTAGGTGAATGTTTTGCAATTTTTTGGCTCTTTTTCTGAGCTTCTAGGAAGCCTGCCGCCCCCTGCCCTTGTTATTGGAGTGCCAGCACTCCCTAAAGGCCTTAGACAGAGTGTTATAACACTTTGTTTACCCTTTTGTGGGAGCGCTAGCCTCCTTCGTGGGGTTTTTCTACCTTTTTCTCATTAGTTTTTTGCAACCTGTTTTGTGGAAATCTTTACCCAGTCTTTGTGAATGGTTTGTGAAGTTATTTGGATTGGTTTTTGATTCTTATCACTCCCTATTGTCTTTATTGGAGCTTGAAACCCTTTTCAGAAATGTGAAAATTGCTCTTTCTAGCTGCTTGTTTTGTCAGGACAATTTGGGTATTTTCTCTTTCTCCCTGTCTCTTTTTGGATTATTCTTTGCATTTTATTGCACTCCTTGGATGCTTGTTGGTTTTAGGATCCTTGATTGAGTTCTTGTTAGACCAATATTCTTATTTTATTTTTCTTTTCAGTTCTCACTACCTTGAGTGTGTGGTTTGTTTGTAGTCTTTTTCTTCGTGTCTTTTGCATCTGCATAGGACTCTTTCTCCCGATTGAAAGTTATGGAACATTGAAGGTTTTTTGTTTACTTTATGTATACATCATAATAAAACAAAGAACATATATGCATTCTTTATTTTAGGTAGTGAAACTAGCTTGCATTTGAAGTAGCGGAATTGCATGTTTTCGGGCATTTTTGGGACATTGTGCATCTGAAATGGTGAATGTTTTCTCTTTATCGTAGCATAGCTTTCATCGAAATGAAAAGATTGAATATTCATCTCTTTGCATAACTTTCGAGTCGGTCAAAACACCATATTTTCCATTCCATTTTCCTTCTAAGTAAACAACAACCACTAAAATCAATGCTAAACTAAAATTTATCAGACTTTTTACATTTTGTTAGGCAAACCTACATTAGCTTAAGGTGTAGGGATTTGGAATAGGTTGAAAGGATAAATTTACAAATCTATCAAACAAACTTAGTATCTTGCAATAGGGAGAGTGAAATCCAATTGTCGTATAGGCTTTCTGTGATCCCCCTCTCACACAGGGGTTACGCACGAGGTCGCATTTGGGCGAATTACGGAGATTATCCCTCTGTGGTTCAACTGTTTGTAGTGGTTGGATCGTATATTGGGGGTCACTTGAAGTTATACCCATTATTATGTGTGGGAGCCTCTTGGGTTGATTTCGGACTTGTTATCTTCCCATATGTTCCAACTGGACTGTCGACTATACCCACCCAGGGGAAGACTACGAATTGGTGACCTTAGTAGCCATAATCTTTAGGGTCCCACACAAGGTGATGGTGAAGGAAAGTCTCACTGTACCTGAAACAGACGTTGGTCAAACTCACTTGAGCTCCTTGGAGGGTAAATCCACAATTGTTGCATGGAATCTTGCACCAAGGCATAAGTCTGTTAAGCAGGTCGCCAACATAATTGATCCATCCACTCTATCCCCGCCCCTTCCTATTTTGATTTCGCGACGTTGGATTTCATCACCAACTAGTGGTTTCATTGTAGGAAGGTTTGTTTGATTGATTGCTTCTTAGATTCATAGCATGTGTTGTTTGTTTTACTTAGTGGACCTTAGGTCAAGTCAGTGTTAATGGCATCGAATCCTGAGAGTACCAATGGAGGAACCCCTTGTCCCGGGGAACCTTACACCTTTCCTTGTTTTGGAAACGTTGTTCCTCCGTATATTGCCACACTGAGTCTTCCAAGACTCACCATCGGATTACCAGTTTGGTTGTTCCTCACTCTAGTAGAATCAGAGTCGGCCCCCTTTTATCTAAGGGTAGATCCTAGAGCTTAAACATGACAATCCATGAAGGGACTTCAGTCACTAGGCCTCCTCTATTTGATGGAATGAATTTTGCCTTCTGGAAGGTTAGAATGAGAACATACCTAATGGCCTTAGGAGTTGATGTCTGGGATGTAGTCGAGACTGGATACATAAAGCCTATTGTGATAGCTTCCAAGGATGATAAGTTAGAATTTAGCTTTAATTCTAAGGGAATGAATGCTATCTTGAATGGACTTGCAGAAGCCGAGTTTGTGAAGGTGATGCATCTTCAAACTGCTAAAGAAATGTGGGACAAACTCATTAACAGTTATGAAGGTAATGAGAAGGTGAAAGATGACAAGCTTCAAACATATAGAGTACAGTTTGAAAAGCTACAGATGAAGGAGGATGAAACTATTGGAAAATACTTTTTGAGAGTAGAAGAAATGGTAAATGCAATGAAGGCACTTGGTGAAACAATTGGGGAACCTTCTTTAGTTCAGAAAATCTTGAGATCTCTCCCAGATAGGTTTAACCTGAAGGTCTTCGCTATAGAAGAACTTAATGATCTAAAAACCTTGCAGTTTGATCAACTTCTAGGAACGTTGACTGCATATGAAATGATAATAGTTAAAGATAAACCCACCTCCAGGGAAGCATCATTTAAAGCAGACAAGAATGAGGATTCTGAGCCTGATGAAATTGAAGCAAAATTTGTGAAGAGACTGAAGAAGGGATCAGGTAAATACAAAGGTAAATTGCCTTTCAAATGCTTTAACTGTGGTAGGATAGGTCATTTTGCAAATAAGTGTCCCCACAAAGGAAAGGATCAGACTTGTGATGATGAGGAGAAATACAAACATAGAAATTTCTTTAAGGAGAATAACTTTAAGAAGAAAAGTATTTGTGCAAATAATGAAGATGATCCTTCAGATGATGAAGACAATGATTCAGCTATTGAAGATAAACTAAATGACTTCATACTTATGGCCAAAGAGGACTATGAAAATATTGAAAGCATAGGCATTGATGAGAATGATGAAGAAGTTGTGGTTGATATGGAAGGAGAACTGATCAGTGCACTGGAAGAGATTGACAGACTGAGAATTAAGAACAAAAAGAAAAAACAATTGTTGATGCAGTTTGAGAAAGACAGTAAACAGCCTGATGAAGACTTTGCCCTGCTAAAAGTGGAATTAGAAGAGGAAAAGAAAATCAAAGATATTCTGAAACAACAGTTATCCGAAAAGAAGGCTAGATGTGAATCATTAGAACAAGAAGTAGTGAAAACTAGGAAAGAGATGGAGAAATTTCAAGCCTTGTACAATCAGAATCTGTCAAGTATCAAAGCCTCAGAAGAATTAACGCTCATTCTAAATCTGCAAAGGAATCCAAAGTTGAAAGTTGGCTTGGGCTATGAAGAAGGATCAAGTAGTGGTCAGCCGAGAAACAAAGAACCCATCAAGTTTGTCAAATCTTCAACCAATGAAAACAACAAACCTGTAGAAACAAAGGAAGACAATCAGCCACCCAGAAGGAGTAAAGAAAAAGGTGCCAGAACTGAATCTGTAGAACAAGGAAATAATACACTCCCTGCTCAAGGAAATCATTAGTATGGAAGAAATCGATTTGCTCAAAGAAGACAACCATTTTCCAGGTACAAAGAATTTTTCTATGGATATTGTTACTATTGTTCTAACTTTGGTCACAAAGCTGTAAATTGTTCCTTAAGACTTAGACATGAGCATTTAAATTTCCCAAGGAATAAATATCTTCCACATCAAAGAATGATACAGCAAAGTAATAAACCATCACTGATTGCAAATTGCCAAATTAAGTCTAGAGACATGCAACTGAGGAGGTCAATAAATAATGAACAGTCAATGAGTAGACAATGCTGCAACAATAACTTTGACTTATTGAACAATGAGATTGAATGTTATAACTGTCACAACTTTAGCCACAAAGCTGCAAGCTGCAATCTGAAGAATTACAAAGCAGATCCAAGGATAAAGTTCTTAGATAAAAAGGCCAGCACATGGAAAAGGAAAGATAGTGAAAAATGTGATCTAGCACCTTCAATTCAAAAACAAAAGGCCTCCGGGAATATAGAAAGTGGATGCTGCAAGCACATGACTGGAGACATGGATAAGCTTCTGTGCATAAGTAAAAGAAAAACAGAAAATGTGATCCTTGAAATGATGAACCAGGTAAAATCAAGGATAGAGGGATGGTGAGTTTGAGTAATGACAAAGGAGATGCCCAGTACGTTCTGCTTGTGGATGGTCTAAAACATAATTCGCTCAGTTCAAGTCAAAAGTGTGACAGAGGAAGTGAAGAGGTGCTCACATCCAAAGAGTGTAAGGTAAATGTAAACTTAGGACAAATGGTGAATAAAAGTATAAGGAAAAACAATAATGTTGATGTTGAATCCTCCCCTGCAAGTAAAGAAGAAGATTCAGATACAATAAAAGAATGCTCAGTTAGCATTTATCCCATAGAAGAAGTAGGAGAAGAATCATGTCATAAACTGGAAGCAAAATTTTTGAAGGTTGAGAAGTCAAATACCCAAATCAAGTTCTTGAGAAGTTCCATGACCCTGGACAAGGTCTTGGATATCCAAAGATCACCAAATGACAAATCCAGTATTGGACTCAACAAGGTAGAAATCAGTGCTCCTAAGAAACCTGATATAGGTCCTTCATTTGTGAGAAAGAAAAGCAGGCATGAGAGTGGGTGTAATAGTTTCCTCTTGTGATTGAATATGGACATAAAATCCCTGGATTGAATGCATCATGGAAGAAAAATGAAAATTGCAGTAATAGAGATCGATGAGATTCAATGGGGAGATCCAAGGGCTATTTAAAAAATACAAGCTACAACTGCATAGTGTTCAAGTAGGACAACGACATTCACAACAGCAACATTCTGATGTACAAAATGATATACATGACATTTTGTAGAGATAACAAGAAAAAAGACCTTGTCAAGGAAAGTTAACCTTTAGGATTAAAAGGGGAAAAGAGTCAGAAGCATAGAGATAACAGTGACAGGGGGAGTCATCCACTCATGAGAAGAAAAGGTTGATGAAGGAGTCTGAGTAAGAGAGGTGAGAAACTTTGAGTATTCTACAGAGGATACAACGGAATTTGAGGATGAACGGGTCCAAGAATTAGAAAAAGAAGACTCTGGTTTGGATACAAACATCTGCAGGCCTCAAATAAGAGAGTCCTTCTTGTTAGGGGGAGTTTTGTATTGTTTGAATATCTAATGCCTCCTAAAATTACTGCAACAGCTCAGGGGGAGCATGTTCTCTTTGACATTGATGTCAAAGGGGGAGAAAAGAATCTGGGGGTCTTTGTTGCCATCAATGCCAAAGGGGGAGATTCTTGGAAACTGTTTTACAGATAGTGTATGCTTGTCATTGATGGCAAGTACAGTAGTGATGATGGCTTGAGTACAGCACCGATGATCAACAGGCAAATAGAAGATAAGTCCAGGAAGATCGAATAATCGAAGGAAACGCTGGCAAGTACAAAAGTGATGATGGCTTGAGTACAACAGCAATGATCAACAGGAAAATAGAAGATAAGTCCAGGAAGATCGAATGATCAAAGTCAACGCAACATTGATAAAATGATCGAAGGCCCGAGAAGCATTTCTGATCGTTGGATCTCATTCAAAATTCCCGAAAGAAGGAGGACCGTCAAATTTGTTTGTAGATAAGAAGAATGCGCAGAAGAGGAGGACAGATCTTAGGCATTAGATCTGAGCATAATATCCGACCATCGTTGGATTAGGGAGAACCAGCACGTTCATTAAAGTGCAAGAAGTGGCGAAATCGCGAAGCGGCGAAATCGCGAAGGTGGACAAAATCGCGAAGAGACAAAATTGTGAAGTGGCGAAATCGCGAGAAGATCTGGGCCGTAGGATCTGGGGTATCTATGAAGGCTCAATAGCCATTAGATATGGTGAAGTTGCAAGGCGGATAAGTCCAAGAGTCATCCAAATCTCCAAAACTGTGAAGGAATCCTGATCATCCATTGGGGACAGTCATGGACTGTTGATCAAGAGGACGTGTGGTGAAAGATCAGAGCACCACAAAGCTCCATCTCGGAGCTTTGCCTATCGCGACTTGGAGTGACGAGAACCTCCATCACAGGAATCATGAAATGCGAACTCACGATAAGATATGGACCATCAGATCACCAAGGGTTCTGGACCGTTGATCTAAGCTCCATCTCGAAGCTTCGCCTATCGCGACTTGGAGTGACAAGAATATCCATCTAAGGAACAACGAGATGAGAGATCGTGAAAATATTAGGACCATCGGATCACCAAGAACGTGGATCGTTGATCTGAGCTCCATCTCAAAGCTTCGCCTATCGTGACTTGGAGTGACAAGAACCTCCATCTAAGAAACAACGAGATGCGAGATCGCAAAAATATTAGGACCATCGGATCACCAAGAACGTGGACCATTGATCTGAGCTCCATCTTGAAGCCTCACCTATCGCGACTTGGAGTGACGAGAATCTCCATCTAAGGAATAAAGAAATGTGAGATCGCAATAAGATCTGGACCGTCAGATCTATGGATATTTCAACCGTCGATAAGACTCGAAGAAGTTTATAAACTCGTGAAATATGAAGCACCTTTTTGGCACAGCCTGTGGTCACCGCCGGTGGTCACAAGAAGGGAAGGAGTCAGTTCAGATAATCTCCATTTCGGGGTTTCGAGGATCGCGACTTGGAGAGCCGAGATGCCTCATCTCCAGATTCACGAAATGCGAAATCGTGAAAGTGCTTTATGCATAAGCTTGTGGTCTCAGCCGGTGATCACACCATCGAAGAGCTGAAGAGAAGAGTACGTGCAGAAAATATCCTTTTCGGAATTTTGGGGATCACGACTTGGAAAGTCGAGAAACTTCACAGCGGGATTAATGAAAAGGCGAAATGCCGAAATACGAAATAAAGGCAAGTTTAATGAAGATCAATCCAATGGTGCAGGTGAATTTAAACAAGATCGGAGGGCTACTGTTGCATGACACAGTGAAACTGCTAGAAACCATTGATGGTTTCTACTAGAGGATGTGAAGAGACTTCAGTGAGATTTCCAGAGGAGCTGAAGAAGCACATGGAATCTGCCAGTGGAATGAAGACGATTCATGGAGGAAATTGACAGCTGGATGGGCATTGAGGACTGTAACTGAAATAGAGAAGGTGAGCTCGACTGTCACAGAGAAGACGAAGAGTATCAATTGCCAGAGAGGATGAGCTCGACTATAACAGAGAAGACGAAGAGTCTCAACTGCCAGAGAGAAAAAGGAATCTTGGCTTAACACCTAGTGATGATAGACACAGGAGTTGAACTGCCAGAGAAGTTGAAAAGTCGCGATGATGATCACGCAGAGCACTCGAGAGGTGGAGGAGATTGGCGCGGTATGAGCATGCAGAGGAATGGCGAATATTGCATGCACAAGATGCACAGAAGCTATATATACACGGTACAAAGAAGAGAAGGGTTGTTGTTGCTGTTGGAGATTGTTGTGGTTGTTGTTGGTGAAGGTGATTCATGTGTGAAGAAGGAGGAGAGTGCAGCAGCTGAATTTCATAGAAGAGGAACTGTGCAGTGAATGGACATGGCGCACAGAGCATAAAAAGCAGAAGAAAAGACAGTGCAAGTAATGTGTGCAGAAAGGCGATGAGGCAGACAGAGAAATGAAATGCAGCAGAACAGTGATGAGTCTGGTAAGCCATTGTTGAACATCATATCACTGTAATAAGTTTCAGTAGCAAAGATTTATATTTCAGGGTGGAAGGGAGGTGCTAGGGAGGACTGTTGTCCTCATAGGTTCAAGTGGGTGCTTGAACACAGGGAGTTGTAGCTTCCATCTGGTTGCAGCCAGAGAAACTAGGGTGGCAGGGTGGTGCAAGGGAGAACTCTTGTTCTCTGTTATACAGGTTGGTGCCTGTATGATTGGAAGTTGGTGCTTCCATCCAGTTGATGCTGGAAACACTAAGGGAGTTGGTGCTTCCTTCTAGTTGGTGCTAGAGAAACCAGGGAGTTGGTGCTTCCTTCTAGTGGGTGCTAGAGAAAATAGAGAGTTGGTGCTCTCAGCAAGTAGCAGCTTGCAAAACAGAGGTTGTAGCCTCATTATGAGTCATTTCTCATATGTATGATAATGAAAATAATGTAACTATTACTTATCATATAAAGAAAAAGAGGTTTTTACCCTATATGGGTTTCCTCGGGAAATATCTGTCTTTGTGTTTCTCATATATGTGACTGATGCTGAATGTGCCACTGTTTATTTCCCTGCATTATTGTGATCATCATTGAGTGCCTTATAAATATTTTAAAAGAAGCATAATTGTTTAAGAACGGTAACAACTAATTCACCCCCCCCCCTCTCAGTTGTCTAACACACCATTGGTCGATCCTACTCTCCCTCTAGAGAGTAAACCCGATACTGCCCATGTTTTTCTCTTTGATACAGACTCTACCATGCCGGGGGGAATTCCTCATTCTCCTGCTAAACCCCCTCCAATTAATGAGTCCATCCTCTTTGATTGGGGTGCACTAACTGGACCTCGTCTTCCCTCTCACTTTCCTTTCCAGATTACAATACAGGTTTGTGGTCGGGACGTTCCTCAAACGTTGATAGATGAAGGTGTGTCTGTTAGTATTTTGTCCTCTGTTGCTTGGCATGCTTTGGGTTGTCCTCATCTTGCGTCGGTTACACATAATATTTTATCTTTTAACAGAAGAACCAGACAACTTTTAGGGACCCTTCCTCAGTTTCCCGTAACTTTGGGAGGGAAAAATGTCTTTATTGATGTCATGGTAGTCCGAGACCCCTTGGATTTCGCTTTAATCCTTGGGCGGGATTATGTCTATGCCATGAAATCTATTGTATCCACTCTTTTCCGCATGATATCTTTCCCTCACGATGGAAGAATTGTGACTATTGATCAACTTTCATTGATCGATCCTGACTGGATTACCTCCCTAAATGGTTCTTATATGCAGACAGTATCGCCCCCGTCGCATGTCAATTATGTGGCGTTGTCTCCCATGACTTCAACTTCAGATGACTTAGATCCGGTAGTTGACATGGTGATCTCTTCGGTAGGGCTATTGGAGCCTGATCTCCTTACCCCTGTCATGACCCTCGACATGTGTTCCTTCCAGAGAATTTTTCTTCCATCCAGTGAAGATCTCTTGGAAGCCATGACCGAGTTTTGTCCCTTGACATGGTGTCCTTCCAAAGCATTATCCTCTTGGAATCCATGATCAAGACGGAGTCACGAGCATAGTTTCTCTTCTCTGTAGCAAGCTCGTTAAAAAATGAAACAGAGGTTATGAGCATAGTTTTTCTTCTTTGTGGCAAGCTCATTAAAAAATGAAACAAAGGCATTGAGCATAGTTCTTTTCCTATGTCAAGCTTGTTAAAAAATGAAACAATTACCTCTCCCTTAAGGTTGAGTCTTTTGCCAGATCTCGTAGATGTCGAGTCGAGTCTTTCATTAGGTCTCATTTTTGAACCTTCATTTCATCCACCTGTATCCTTTTTCTCATCTAGTCAAAAAATTGGTGACACCCTCAAAGTCGGTGAATGAACTGAAGCTTGGTAGGCATGTCTCCAGACTTTGATGATTATTCTGGAGTCAAGCTGCTAGCTTTCAAGCTGGGGGAAGAGTACCGAGCTTAGTCTTTGTTCTTTCTCGTGCTCGTAAAAACATGAGAATGCATCCGAGTAAACTTTTATCTCTTTTTCGGACCTGTATGGATATATGAAAAAGGAACCCCCTGGAGTCTTCTTTAAGATCTTTTCAGACTCTCTAAACATGAAAATATTGTCGAGTGATCTTTCTTCCTTTCACACTCATTAAAAGGTTTGAAAGGGCGTCTTTCGAGTGATAATTTATCTCTTTTTTGGCCTCGCAAGACTAACATTACGAAAAAGGACAACATTGGAGTCTTCTTTAAGTCATTTTCAAACTCTCTAAAAATGAAAAACTACCGAGTTTGCCTTCTTTGGACTCGTTAAACGATTATACACTGAAGGGCCCATATGGGACCGAACTCTTACTTCTTCTAGTTCGTTAAAAAGGAAGATTAACTTACTGAAGGTGAGTTATATCGAGCATGTGTTACCCTCCTCGAGCTCGTTAAATTAAAAAGAGGTACTCTTCTATCTGGATGGGGGAAAAATTGAAGGAAGCAAGCCAAATAGTTTTTTAGAACATTACCAGTAACTCTTAGAGTCACCCTTGAACACGGCACTTTGTCTTTAGAACTAATATCATTAGAGTAGGAATCTGGTTGTATCTTTTTTTGTCTACAGGGCTTATCAAGTATTTTAATATTGGAGCTCAACTCGGACCTGTAGAATTCCTGCAGAAACCCCGATAGATCTAGAATTCTAGTTAAATTGAACACAAATAATTTGTTGATATTCAAGAGATGAGAGAAAGTTTTTGCTCCATAAATCAGAGAATTATATTAATAAAAAATGAATATACATGAGCAACCATCCTCATAAAAGAAGAGAGGAGGTGTATATATAGAATTTCCAACATAGAAATTCTAGTCAAAAAAAGCTAGAAATAGATAAAATAGGTGTCATAAGCTAAGGGAGACCACATAGTTAGACCTAGACCACTAAAGATAAATGTCACACACTCATTAATGTCCACAAGAGTGAAGTGATGTGTATCATCTCACTTAAGCTCACGTAATTGACAAGAGAAGTAGTTCCAACTCAGTTAACTGACCCAAAATAACAGTTACTAATAATAGTAAAGGCAAAAATCATTAATTAAGGAATAAGTCTCGCACTCAAAGAGGAGGTGCGAATTCCCCAATAATGGATGAGTTTTTCATGGAAGAGTTGGAATAAATCAAGGATAAATCAAGAATAAATCAAGAAAAATCAAGAACCGAGAGTTGAGTCTTGATATAAAATTAGCAGTTTTCCCTAAAATCTAGGGATGAGGCACACTTCTTCTCTATGTGGCCAAATTAGGTGAAATAAAGTGTAAATGAATGTATTAACCAAGATATAGGAGTCTAATCTAGGTATAAACTAATGTAAGTTAGGGATATGCTCCAACACCCCCCCTTAAGCCTAATTGTAATGACAAAACAATTTGAGTCCCGACAACTTGGCCATTTTAGGTACTCATTACATAAAAGAATTCCTCATGAAAAGAGGAAAGAAAATGTTGAGTGGCCAAAAGTGACCTACTCAGTTGTCTCCACCACTCCAAGCATAGCTCTCAGTTCTGAAAATTTCTTTTCAGTGAAGGACTTGGTGAAGATGTCTGCAACCTGCTGCTCTGTGGGGCAGTACTGCAGTGAAATGACTCTGTCACGGATCAGCTCGCGGATGTAATGCATGTGAATCTTGATGTGCTTGGTCCTCTGCCTCTGAACTATATCAATCGATATCTGAATGGACCCCTGATTGTCACAGAATATGACAGTCAAAAGTGGATACTGAATACCAAACTCGGAGAGAAGCCCCTTCAACCAAACAACATGTGTAGATGCATTCACTGCACCTCTATACTCTGCCTCTACTGTAGATAAAGAAATCATGGATTGCTTCTTTCTAGACCAACAGAATGGCCCTAAACCAAAGCTGAAAACATAACCAGAGGTGGACTGGTGATCTGTACCATCGTCAGCCCAATCAGAATCTGTGTACCCAATCAGTGAAAGTGGGCAATCTGCAGCATAGAAGATACCAAAACTGGGAGTACCTTTCACATATCTAAGGATTCTCTTTGCAAATTTCCAATGAAGATCATGAGGCTCCTGCATATATCTGGAAGAAAATCCTACTACCAAAGAGATATTAGGTCGGGTGTGAGTAAGATACAACAAACTCCCAACCAACTTTCGATACAGTGTACTGTCCACCAAAGGTGTAGTACCCGCATCCTCAAATCTAACCCCCAAAAGAAAGGGAGATGTTGTTGGCTTGCATTCTGTCATATGAAAGCAGAAAAGTAGATCTGATGCATACTTAAACTATGCCATCTTGATCCCTGAAGTAGACTGAGAAACTTCAAGACCAAGAAAGTAGTGCAACAGTCCCAAATCTGTCATGGAAAATCGATCGTGCAATGTTGATTTTGCTGAATCAATAGCTGAAGTAAGGTTCCTTGTCATCAGTAAGTCATCTACATAAAGTACTATCAGAAAAAGGGAATCATCATGTTGCATCAAATAAACATTCGGATCATATTTTCATCAAATGAATCCAATGGAAAGCAAGAAAGAATCCATCTTTGCATACCAGGCTCTGGGAGCCTGTTTTAGGCCATACAAAGATTTCTTTAATCTACAAACAAGGGAAGAGTTATGAATGTATCCCTATGGTTGCTCATGTATATTCATTTTTTATTAATATAATTCTCTGATTTATGGAGCAAAAACTTTCTCTCATCTCTTGAATATCAGCAAATTGTTTGTGTTCAATATAACTAGAATTCTAGATCTATAGGGGTTTCTGCAGGAATTCTACATGGTATCAGAGCTAGATTGAATCTAGTGGATTGTTCATGGTTTTATTTGCAGGTATAGATCATCAGGAGGCACAGAAAGAAGCAATGGATCATCTCTCTCATCCCACAAAAATCATTCTAAATCCTTTCAATTACTTCGAATGGAAGACAGATATCTCTCTGCTCCTCCAAAGTAAAGGGCTTTACAGGGTAACAATGGGAACGGAGAACGAACCGACTGCTGCAGCGGAGAAGATAAAGTATTTCAATAAATTAGATGAATAAATTGAGCTGATATGCCTATCATTTTCCATAGATCTCCTCTTTCATGTCAGTGGAGCCACTACTCCCGATGTGGTCTGGACCACATTGGAAGGACTATTCGGCAAGCAGGATGCAATGAGAGTGCATCAACTGGAGAATGAACTCATATCCCTAAGTCCAATTCATTTCAGCAACCTGCAAGAATTCTTCACCAATTTCAAATCCCTCCTCGTTGAACTTAATGCATGTGGAGTCACGAAAAAGGAAGAACATCTCATCCTTTCAATTCTCTCAAAATTAGGCCCTGAATATTTCATATTTGTGTCGTCTTTTCATGCATCTAAATTGACTCAGGAAAAATGGAAAATGCCTCCATTGAATGATTTCATTGCAGAATTGACTCAAGAGAAATCTAATTTAGTCCAAATGGGTGCCATCAAGCATTCCAAGAACCAAGCACTTGTGGCTACTGATGCTCCAAATAGCAGTGGGAAAGACAAGAAAAAAGGAACGGGTAAATTTCCTGAATCGAAGAAGGAGAGATTCACACAATATTCAGAGAACTCTTCTGAGCCTAAGGGTAAGAAGAAGAAGAAGGAAATAACGCTTTTCAGCTACTATTCCAAAGTTTTTCATCCCAAATAAAATTTCATGAGGAAGACTATCGATGAGATGGCTAAGCAATTGCAGCAGCACAATCTCACGGTGCCCGAAAATGCAAAGAAGAAAGATGATAACAGAATGGGAGGGAGAGCACGATATGGTCATGATTTAATGGCTGTCACATCCAGTCCATCATCTTGGATCCTTGATTCATGTGCATCAAACCATATGGCTGCATCAAAATATGAATTTCCCTCCATCGAAGAAAGCACCAAATCCCCAATTTACTTGGGAGATGCCACACCCGCAAAGGTGTGCAGAGAAGGAATTGTTGATATTGAAGGGGGCTGCTTCAAAATGTGCTTCATGTTCCCTTGTTGTCCACAAATATTCTCTCGATATATCAGATCACTCATTCCAGCTCTGGAAGGAAGGTGGAGTTCACTCCGGACTCCACAGTGATTACCGACATTTCCACAGGCTCACAGCTTGCACATGGAATTGCAGCTCATGGTTCTCATTTGTATTTATTCTCCCACTTTGTTCCTAAATATATTAGCACTATATTTCTGTCACAATCTAATGATATCATCAGTTTATGTGATGAAATATTTGGCCATATAAACTATAAGTACTTGCATCAACTCAGCAAGGAAAATATGGTAGAAGGATTGCCAGCTATTAAATTCACAAGCGGTGTATGTCAAGGATGCATTCTTGGCAAGCATCCAGAGAAAAAGTTTGACAAAGGGAAGGCACATAGAGATTCTTCACCTCTTGGTCTGATTCACAGTGACATTACAGGCCCATTACCGCAGCCTTTAATCAGTAAGGCTCGATATGTACTCACCTTCATAGATGATTTCTCTCGCTTTACTTGGGTATTTTTTTTTAAATTAAAATCGGAAGTATTTGAATGCCTTATAGAATTTAAAGCACTTGCTGAGAATGATTCTGGGTGTAATATTAATATACTCCATACTAATAATGAGGGGGATTATGTCAACAAATATGTGCAACAACTTTGTATTGATGCAGGTATACAACTGCAGAAACCCTGATAGATCTAGAATTCTAGTTAAATTGAACACAAATAATTTGTTGATATTCAAGAGATGAGAGAATTTTTTTGCTCCATAAATCAGAGAATTATATTAATTAAAAATGAATATACATGAGCAAACATCCTCAGAAAAGAAGAGAGGAGGTGAATATATAGAATTTCCAACATAGAAATTCTAGTCAAAAAAAGCTAGAAATAGATAAAATAGGTGTCATAAGCTAAGGGAGACCACATAGTTCAACCTAGACCACTAAATATACATGTCACACACTCATTAATGTCCACAAGAGTTAATTGATGCGTATCAGCTCACTTAAGTTCATTCAACTGACAAGAGAAGTAGTTCCAACTCAGTTAACTGACCCAAAATAACAGTTACTAATAATAGTAAAGGAAAAAATCATTAATTAAGGAATAAATCTCTCACTCAAAGAGGAGGTGTGCATTCCCAAATAATGGATGAGTTTTTCATGGGGGAGTTGGAATAAATCAAGGATAAATCAAGAATAAATCAAGCATAAATCAAGAAAATCAAGAACCGGGAGCTGAGTCTTGATATAAAATTAGCAGTTTTCCCTAAAATCTAGGGATGAGGTGCCCTTCTTCTCTATGTGGAAAAATTAGGTGAAATAAAGTGTAAATGAATGTATTAACCAAGATCTAGGAGTCTAATCTAGGTATAAACTAATGTAAGTTAGGGATATGCTCCAACAGGACCGTGGAGGGACAAACACCAGTAAAAAGGTACTTCTTTTCTCCTTCCTCCTCACATATTAGTTTATTTAGATCTAAAAGGAAGTTAGTGTCCATGTTAAGCACCTTCTGTCTTAAGAGTTAAGAGTCTAGCTCTCAAGAGGAGATCTACCTGTCCGCAGGGAGATTTTCCTTCAACACCTTGACATGTCAAGACCTATACCTAGACATAGACATAGAAATACCTAGACATGGAAAGACATGGAAATACCTACACCTAGACCTAGAACATAAACCATGACCTAGACCTATACGATGATCATGACGTAGTCCATGACATATTAGAAATAGATTTAGATCTATATAATTACCTAGACCTATACCATGACCTAGAACATTGTTACACATCAAAATCACTCAACTGGATAAGTGTCGCATATTGCCTCTCACTTGTCGCAAGTGTCACAACTCCCTTACAATTTGTCGCAAGTGTCGCAAGTTGGATATAGAGTGTCGTGAATGTTGTCGAATCATGTTATCACAATGACGACGCTAAAGAGACACTTGAAACATCTTATATGTTTAGTTTGAAGGAAGAAACTGGTTCACTGGAGTCAAACATCTCTCAGCACCTAAGAGGGCTTCTGAATCAAGGATTTGGAAGGGGAACGCTCCCTTAAAACTGCTT